>UYYA01001364.1:0-15293 GCA_900624975.1 Angiostrongylus costaricensis
ACACAAAGGCGAGCAGCAAATTCCGACCGAATCATCTTAACTACTTGGTATTCCTATATAATCTAGCCGTCCCACCATACGCATTCCGCAGGAATTGATCAACACCGGTAGCTTTACCTCTATCCTTTATCGTTATACCCTGCCATGAAAAGAAATCAGCAGTGAATAAAAAAAGTGTTTACAGCATCAGAAGATTCTAGAGAGAACGTACATGACTACTATCCAAGGAAATCAATGGAGACTAAAGTCCTCAAGCAATAGTCAAGCATCCTTGCATGCAAATTCGAAAACCTTTGTGCATAACAAATGTGAGAGAGATAACGAATCGAGTAAAAGAAGTGCTGAATCTATCCGCAGAATATATAACGTCTGCTCATATAAACAAAATAAAATAGACTTCCAGGTGACCGCAGAGGAATGCGAATAAGGGCAAAAGCTGGTCGTCACTACTGGACAGATTTCAAAAGGTACCAATCTACATAGACAGATTGCCTAAAGCCGTTATTACACAGAATACCAACGAGTTAAGGCATTTGCAACAATATGAGCCACAAGTGACTCTGACATTTCTCAGAAGTACCTTGGCCTCTCAACTTTGCCAAACATATTCTAGCTCGTTGTGAGCTTTATTAACTAAAATAGAGACTTTGTAATTTACATATCACTTCCAAGAAGAAATAATCTTGCCTATTCGTACGAAAAATCGCTTCCGCTTCGCATTTCATCGTTGAATCTCGTACTTCGAACAATGAAGTGATTTCGAAACAAGACAATAAATACTTCGAATCTCGACTTCGTCCAGGAATACGGTGGTGTCTCCGAACAGATGGTTCCTGTTCGCGGTTGTCCTTGCCACGTTGAAAGCATTAAAGCTATAGATTATTTTAGGGTTTTTTTTTAAAGAACTGGGTCAGAAACCACTCCAGAAATCAAAGTTGGACATTGGCGAAACTACCTTTAAGACGGTAAGACAAGGTCACTTCGAATAATTCCTCGTACCCTTCCTTCAAGCACTCTATTCGCAGAATTTCCTACGATTACCGAAAATCTCACACAGTAGCAAATGGGCGGCAATGTTTTCCGAAAAGCTGCACGGAGATTTACTACAGATATGCCTGGTATTCCTGAAATATATATGCTGCTTTAAAATACTTCGTATGGTCAGATGAGTAGGAGCATAACATCACCCCAGAATCAATGACCAAAGAATTTGTTTCTTTAGCATCGAAACTCGTAAAGCAATATGACCTACCTTTTAGACAACGAGATGAGGTGATTTTTATGGATTCTGCTCTAAACAAAGGATACATAAGATCTCAATCAATATACAATACCAAATCTTACTGAAATGGTGATAGCCATTTTATAGACAAATTCTTGTCTGAGGGAAAGACAAAGCATGGGCCTCGGCTAGTGCGATGGATAGCACGTGAACCACCGTAATGGTAATCCCGGGTTCGAAGCTACCCGGTGGTCTGAGTATGAGTTCACATTTGTCTGGATTTTTTAAAGGATACTTTACATGCCTTACCAGCTGACTGTACCTGCTTTCCTAGCTTTTCAACAAGGTACGTAGTTTATGGATGACTCCAGATACATAACCTTTTCCAAACTGAGAATTGAAAAAGATAATTGATACCACAGTGAAAATTTATTCAAACCAACCTCAGAATGAAAAAGGTCAAAGACTAGAAATATGAAGAAAAACAAGTGAAATCTGCAACAAACTGTCACAAGGACTAAAAGACAAACAAACAAGTCGGAATATTCCAAAAATAAAGCAATCTATGCACGAAAACGAAAAAAATTTGGCAAAACAAGTGATGTGATGTGATACCACATGGAATTATGGAAACTCGACATCGATGATGTTTCACCACATATCAGTGAGCTCCATAGATTAAGTGAAAAAAGAATAAAAAAAAGAAAAACGTGTATGCCGTTCAACCACCGGAAAATCAGAACAATTAACTCGTGGCTTTACGAAAAACAATCCACATTTTCACAAAATGAGCAGGTCGAAACTCATGTATTTATGAAACGGGAGGACATTCAGGACATGACGAAGCTGAGATGGGGAAACCATCAATTCCCGGAATTCGCCTCCCTTTGGAAATTCCTTTGCTGCATTTCCCACATTTTCTCAAGCTTTTTTCGCTGCTTCTTCGAAATCTTAAGGAAAAAACTTCAAAAAGATTTCAACACTTTATGATGCTATTGCACTGTGGAATGAGTACCACTTGCAATAATCAGTTTCAACTCTTCGAAAATAGTAAACCACAAAGTGCTTCCACACACAGGAATATGAAGGGATCACTCTACAACAAGCATAGGGACAAGGCGATACGAACAAAACTTGATGTCTCAATTTGGCCACGAACCCGCGACTAACTCCTTACGGGGGCTCACGTGCTATCTACCACACCAATAGAGACCCTTGCTTCGCCTTTTCCTCATCTACGTCTTTACACTGCTGGTGATGTCAGCAATCACCGGTCATCGAGCATGATCTGCGGAGCCCAAATCGGCACTGACATGTTACATTGCTATGGAAGAAGAACAGACAGGAAGTAAAGTTTGAAATATCGTGATTTCGACTGCAGGTTTAGCATAATTGGGTCCAATATCGACTAGTGCTTGCCAGATCATATGCGTTGCCAGGTGGTTGCTGGTAGCACCACTAGAGCAAAGACACGGCTCAGAGAAAGATGAATCAAGGACTTCGGTTAGTGTAGTGGGTAGCATGTGAGCCACTGTAAGGGTAATCGCAGGTTAGAAGTTCACTCGAAGTTTCGAATTTTGCTCAGATCTCAGCATCATATTGGTTGCATTTCGCATCGTACATTATGGAAAAAGGAAAGCGAAAAAATGAGAGTTAATAGCCTAGAACATGATCAAATACTACCTCTTCACCGGTAGCAGTATGAGTAGGAATTCCGTTTTCATCCCATTTGCTATATTTCGCAGCTTCGTCCCCACGGCAGAACATCTCTTGTGGAGAAATGTGCTTCAATGCTTCTTTCGCCGCTTTCTCTGCAGCTTGACGCTCCTTTTCCTGAGAGGGAAATATTTCTTCTCACTCTTTTCATTTACAAGATAAGCTCGCATTGAAGTTGCTCACTTCACGTTTAGCAGCTTGAATGGCAAGTTTTTGCTCACGTTCCTGAAGAAGAGTTTCCCGGTCACACAGTTTCACAATCGTGCAGTTCAGCTTGTCTTCCAGTTTCACTCCCAATTCGGGAAGAATGTCATCGCGCAGTCGATCACATTCCTGCGAAATTGGATCACCACAGTCAAATTCATAAATATAAACGGTCAAGTATACAAATACACCTCGAGAATGTCCACGGTTTTCTTGTCCTTAGCAATATTTCTGACCTTCTCTCGAAAGTTAGATAAGGTATTGAGATAGGGCATTAAAACGACTTCTTTGTCAACTGATAGATCCCTAAAATTTATTGGAAAATAGAGACAGGGAAAAACGATCGCTGCCTAACGTACAAAAGGAAAATGCTCAAAATGTATTTAGGTACGAACCTCGTACATAAATGGATTAAAAAAATAACCTCTCCATTGGAAATCCTAGTTCATCAGATCTGTGAATTACTCCAAATACTGCAAACATATGTGTCATGTACGATGCAATGTTACGAAGCAGAAGACAATTAGGCACCATGTTTTCTTTCTCCTGAAGTACCGACACATATACGTAAATAAAAAATATACATGTATATATATACTTGAATATTTGGATGGCCCGTCTTCACAGGTTGTGCGCGTCCCAGCACAATCCCCATTCTTCGGACTTTTGCTGGTTTAGCTACTGTGTTTCTATGGAATCTCGAGGTCAACCAGGCCAAAGACTGTCCTAAGATCCTGGCGTTGGTTTCCTCTTAATTGGGCTTCTTGATGGAAACGCAGGACTCCATCTCAGGTTGGAAGAGTCTGCTGAGGAGATGAATCTCCTCACTGTACATCGCAGCCCGACATCCAGGAACACCTTCCAGCCACGATGAGGCCGTAAACCGTTGATATATATATATATATATATATATATATGCAAATGTATATATGACATGAATAGTCGTTCATTTTACAGAGGAACTCACCTTCTCATTAATATAAGCATTTCCTATACCGATAAGCTCCCGCAGTTTTTCAATCACTGTTCTCGTATCAATTGAATCACATAAGGCCCTGTGGATCTGATTAAGCAAACATAATATAGACACAGGACAAAAACTATGTAAGAAATTTCAATGAACACACCCCCTCCTTAATTTTTGAAAATTCCTCCAATATTTCCAAATCCCTACTGTTGTACTTAAGGTATCCCTAAAAAACTGCATTTGATTATTTCACGAAGATTCCAAATAATCAACAAAATGGAAGACAGATTGTGATAAGCACCTGAGGGAAATCCGATTTGTAATGTTTTCGCAACAAATCTTTAACTAGCAGGAAGAAATCGTTCGAAACTTTTTCAAACTGTATGGCGCGCTCCATCGTAGCGTTGCTATAAATGAACGCTACACCATTCGAGAAGGCCGAGAAGGGACATCAAAAATCAACACAAAAACCCATAAATATCACCTGTAATCAAGGACGTCGGCCCAGTTATGCATTAGGAACAATAGTCGAAGTTGCCTTGCAGAATACTGTTGAAGTGCTTCACGAATTGTTATGAAGTTCTTTAACGATTTACTCATTTTCATGCCAGCAATCCGAAGGGTTCCACAATGCAGAAAGTAGTTAACCCAGTGAGGGTTGTCATAATACGCTTCGACCTGAACAATCAAACATGCAAACAACAAAGTGGTCCCAAGGTTAATAAAATACTGCAGAGAATACATAAACTTACAAAAGACTTACCTGAGCTATTTCATTGTCATGATGAGGGAATTTAAGGTCAAATCCACCAGCATGAATATCGAGCTTTGGCCCACAAACTGCAGTCGACATAACCGAACATTCAATATGCCACCCAGGTCGACCAAAAACAATAAAATCTTCTGCTAACATATTTGGTAACCCCTAACTCCTTGTATGAGATGCACCATCGTCAGTAAGGACAACTGCGTCATAAATGAATCGCTGCTTTACTACATAACTTATCAAGCGCAAAATTTAACAAAAGAATTTAAATAGTACTTACTTAATGGAAATTCTAAGATTTCGACAACATAAGTGAACATAAACGACTATGTAACTACCTTTGCCCCATGGACTACTCCAAAATGGTTCGCCTCCCTTTGACGATTTCCACAAAGCAAAATCTGATGGATTACGCTTTTGCTGAACAGAAAACTATCACAGACGTAAGCCAACCATGATAACCAAAATCACCATAAGTTTCTCAGAAGTGATGCTGAGTTCTCCTTCTCCTTCACGCATGTTCTTTTCTAATGACTCTAAGTCTCCATAAGCTTCTGGCACCAATTTTGCATAGAAATGCCTCGGATTAGTTACAAACGTCTTAGTGTCAAAATACACCTGTAAGTGCCCACAACTGGAAGAACAAATGTATATATATATATATATATATATATATATATATATATATATATATAGAGCATCTATATATATATATTGTGATGTACATATACATGTATATGTATATATAGGACAAATGTATATGGATATATATGCATACATATATATCCATATACATTTGTCCTATATATATATATTTACATCCATATACATTTCTTCTATATATATATACATATATATATATATATAGTGGTGTGCACATATATATATGTATATATAGAACATGTATATATGTATATGTATATATATATTGTGACGAACATATATATATGTATATATATGTACATGGGTATATATATATGCATATGTATATCCATACATATTTGTCCTATATATATATCTACATCCATATACATGTTCTATATATATATATATTGTGATGTATATATATATGCATATATATGTACATATAATATAGACATATGTTATATGCATGTATATGTAGCAGAAAAATCTGACCTAGAACGAAAATTTAGCAGTCTCATGAGTTACTATAACAATACATCAGGAGATGTCCTTTAAAGAAAACTTACAGAGCCATCATTTGTGGAGTATGCGTACCCATTTTCTATTATCTTCTCTATGAAGACGACGATTTCAGGAACATATTCTGATACTCTGGTGACAACATCGGCAGGAAGAACATTCAAGCAAGCCATATCAGATAGAAATTCCCTTTCGTACCTCAATAGCGAGTTTGGAAGCTAGGAAGACAAAAAAGGCGCATATATGCAAACGTCCCGGAAAGTTTAGAAAAAGACCAATACGGGAATTAATACATTTTGGCAAGATTGTCGAACACACTATGGTCGTTAATCGCATCGCCATACTTGGCATCCAGCCATTCGGAAAGGATATCTCGAGCATCGTTTAGAAGCTGCTCCTAAAACTCCCTCTGGACTTACTGATAGGATGAGGTCAACGTGATCAAAACTTTAAATTAAAAAACGACTGCAATATACCAACTTTTGCTTTATCAACGCCTTCTTTGTCATTATTTTGTAGAGTCCTTTCAAGAAATAGAGCAGAGTTATCCACTTTACCAATCTGAAAACGATAAACATGATGTGATGATGAAGATTACCTGGATAAATAAACTATATAGAACTCTATAAATTCCACAAGAAACCCAGAAAACTGTGAACGAGAGAAATGTTCAGAAACGCACCATTGTTTCGTACATTTTCTTCTTATCTGCGTCTACCTCACTTTCAAACTTCTTCTGGAACAACCGTTACTAATGAACATTAGAATACGTGAACACAACTCATGAAATAAAGACGACGAGGTCATAATTTTTTTGAAACAATTCTTCCCTCACTATCTCACAATAATCGCAAGGAACTTCACCTTAAAAAAGACTACCCACTGGAAGTTTCTACGAAGACACATCTTAGAGAGAGGTTACAAATCGCATGTTATAATGAATGAAGGAAAAGCTAGTGATGCATACATGATCATGAGGTGATCATCGTAGTATTTAAGGAACGAGGCAGATTGAAAACTTGGAAATCGGGTTTTATAGTAGAGAAAAGCATCAAGACCATCTGATCTCACAAAAAATTCAAGCAACAAGGATTCACAATGGACACTGGGGAATAATTTCCAGATAAGTAACCACGTGCTAGCGATGTCAAATCGCTAATGTGCTTCCTTAACCGTAGTACTTCCATATATCAGTTGTTATGTCCAGAAGGTACATATATATGTATATGTATTTTATATATATGTACACTTACGATGCATATACACATATATATGCAGTTTTCTCCAGAAATATAAAAATGAAAACAGTTCTTAAAGAACAAAGTATTTTGCTCCTCCTCTACCTCACACTGGGACAAAATTCCATTTGCAACGAGTGCTATCTTTTCTCTAAAAGTTATTTCTACTTATGATCAATTTTTATACTCTAAAGAGAAAGGCTTTGGCTGGTCCAGAGACATGTTCGATCTGGCGACAATGGCACCTCTGTGCTCTGAGTTATACCATCTCTATGCATGTAATTTCAAAAAGTTGAGAAGAGACTCAGCACTGAGCAAAGAGTTTCACTAAACGTAATAGCGACCTGTCAGGCAATAAGTATTACAGTGATTACTCATTCGGTAAAAAAGCAGCTGGAAATAGTCATCAACTAACCCTAAAGTTCTCAAGAGCAGCCAAAACGTCCTCAACTATCCTCTCAACCGTTGCGTTTTTCTCCGTACTATCGAGGTAGCTCATCAGTAGATGACGCTGACGAGCTCTGAATATTTGGGACAATATGGCAAGAGGGCAGAGAGTATTTCGCAAATAAAACAGCAATAACACCTCTTTATGATTTTGTCGTCGATGTCGGTGATGTTCATGATGAAGTGAACATCGTAGCCAAAATACGACATCATAACCCGCCTGAGAATGTCCATGGATAAGTACGCTCTGGCATGTCCCATGTGGGAACTGTCGTAAACTGTTGGTCCACAAATATACCACTTCACCTAAACGATTCTCGGATACAAAACTCTCACAGTTACCAGGATGTTCAATGGACATATGTTGAAATAGTGAAAGTTACCAACAAACTGACCACATTCCCATGATTTGGTACAAACAAATCCTTACTGCGAGTAAGACTATTGTAAAGGTACAACTGAGGGGTTGGTTGAGAGTTAGTGGGCACTGTCCACTTCTGTTGGGTTCGCTTGATTTGCACTAAAATGTAATCCAGTTGAAACACGCCAGACATAAAAAACATAAAGCTTAAAATATAACAAGCAAAAAAAAATAGAGCTCAAGGCGTTGATCAATCCCTTAGGGATGCACCATGCATTCGACTTCACTAAGCATCTTTTGGAGGTGACTGAATGCATATCTCGCCCTTACAATGACTCACGTTGCTCTAGCGATGTATCGATCCAGTGCTGCTATCTTTCCAGACAAGTTTGGTACCAATTTGCCTACGCCGGAGGGTTGGAGGCCTTGGTGGGCCAGGAGGGCGAGGATTCATCCCATGTGTATTTCAGGGCGCCTCCGACCACTGCACCACACGCCCCCTTACAACAAGAAGGAAGAAGAAGGAACAGGAATACTTACTTACAACTAGAAAAAACAGAAAGTTGTAAGAAATAACGAGACAAGGCGGTTGGAAAGCTGCTTCATCTATGTATCCTTAACCTAAAAGTAATTAACATGACTAACCACCAGTTGATATGTAGTCAGAAGCCATCGAAGAAGCCGACCTCTTTGCAGCTGCTGTGTTCGAACAGATTCTACCGAAGAGCAGAATAGCGAAAGGCGTATCTGAAGGCAACTAAACCACTCGATAAGAAACTCGAGAACGAGCACTCGGAAAGGGAACTTGATGAGATGAGGATGGAAGAGATCCAGGAAAATGGCATGTTGGCTTGAATATACTTGTACGGACTCGAGTTTTTTGAAACTTGTCAGCAATTTCCTGAAAATTAGTGACATTGAGAACTACAGGATATGCGAGATTCACAAAGAAGGCTCTATAACTCGTCGAAAATCTAGCGAATATTTCGAATTTATTCGAAATTCGAAAAAAATGGTCGAATTTTTGTAATTCTTCGCAAAAGCATGGCACCCACAAACGGCCATGTTACGCTTGGCGAACCATCACGTCTTTTTGAACGGAGGCTTGTTTGTTCAACTGTTTCGCTGTTTGAAATCCGAGCCTCTGGCAAGAACAGAGAGTCAAGAGAGACCTCCTGGCTGCGCAATGACATAATTCCATCCTAAGAAAATAAAAAAACCCTGTATCTGTGGTATGAAACAGCTACGGACTCTAATGCTTTTCATTCCAACTAATAAAGTGCAACTAGCACCTTCTGATATAGGGCAGACTGAAGTTGAAAAGCCCAATTAGTTTCAGTCAAAGGTTGAACAAGGCACACTAGACAATAGTGTCAATTAAGGGTCAAACAAGGTCCGTAAAACCAAACAAGTAGTTTTTGTCGAACACTTTGGCAGAGCTTCCCACATAACTCGTAATTCATACCAGCCCCTATCGATTGTAATTCAAACCATTACAATGGAGCAGAGTTTACCGATAGAGCATGAAATTGATTAGTCTTTGTGTCAGGGATGTGTTCTCTGGTCCTCGAAGATGTTATATGAACCGAAGGTGAGCACAGATTCTAGCAAAATTTGTTTGATATTACTGAGCTACATATGGAAAGTAGTGTGTAATTCTTATGAAACTTTCCAAGAAAATGACTACGAAGCAGAGGAAGGAATACATACGATGCAAGAAGAAAGTGTGGAAGAAATTAGCACGGATACCTACAACGGTGTCAGTATTCCAAGTATTGCTCCTGCCAATTGTGTTACGCGCCCACTCTAGTAAAGAAATCCCATAGCACTGGACGCGCCCAGAAAAGCAACAAACCTAAGGTTTCTCATAGCCCTGGACATATTGGAAATATAAAGAGTTAGAAGGTTCACGAATCGTGTGGATGCCGAGTCCTTTTACTCACTTATAGCGGTATTCTCAAACGCTGAGAGCAATCCATAAAAATGCACCCCTCCTCATGAACTTACTCTTGTAACTTCCATGTTCTGTAAAAACAAAGTCAGAAATATTTCTTAAACGAAACCAATCGTCTCACAACAAAAGTGCAGCACTCGACATTTGTCGTAGATAATTCGCCTTTTTTACTTCCTGTTAAGCACACACGTGGTCGTCACCTCCTTACACTTTATTCACTAAAAAGCTGACGTTTCGGGGCATTTCGGCTTCCTCGAGACCTTGAAAGGTCAAGTTAAGTGTAGTCTAACGAGCTAAACGCCCCCATAACCGTAAATGAATTGAAATCCCAGAACTGAAGTCAAGGCTTCGTGACTTCTTTATTGGAGTTATGGAGGTGTTTGACTGGCTAGGTCGACTGGATTGTATGGTGGAAATTAGGAGAGTTATCCTGACCAACTTGACCTCTACAGGCTCTGAGGAAGACGGAATCCGACGAAACGTCAACTTCTCGGTGAACAAGCGCTAAAGTAACAAACTCACGTGTGCTCGTCGAGGAAACAGGGAACTATTGATCAATACCGAGGTTAGAGGAAAGTGGTTCTCGGGAATTACTGTACGATATATTATCATAGTTTAACTCATTACCTAACTATAACATGGTCCCAGAAGTGCAAGCGCTACATTACTTTGTCTTTAAGATTTTCCCATCGATATTTTTTGCTTAAATTATCAACAATTTCGATGAAACCATGTAGCAGCCGCAGAGACATGGTGCGAGTATGATCAGTCATGCAACTTCCTACGTAAATTCATGAGTCCCGGATCTTATGTCGGCAGGGGTTGAATTCAATACTTTCAGGATAATGGAATCCCAGTGACAGCAGTAAGGAACACGAGCTGCATTGGTGGATACACCGTCCGATCACACGAGTTTCTGGAGCTGCGAGCACCCGCTTCTAAGAGGAAGGAATATATACGATGCACTCTACAAACAAATTAGGCTTCATCTAGTGAAGGTGATAGATTCTGGAGAGCAATGCTGACTAGCAAGTATGTGCAGCACGATCCCCACATACATGATAGTCTACACTATACCCGTCCTAAGCCGGAAACCCACAACGGGTTTGTGATGTTGCCGAATGGATTTACGGAGAACTTTCTGGATGATTTTACAGGACGGAAGACTTGTACGAAATGAAACGAAGAGGGCGTGTGTTTGAGACGAGGGCGCTTTGAACAACGCACTTGCAAATGCTCATTGTACCACCAACGTTTGTTCCCGAGACGTTTTACACTAAGTCAGCCCTCAGCAAGCTGCACTGCAACGGAAGGCTCCAACAATCAGCATATAAAGTCAAGCGCAATGTTGAACTCGAGGTGAGCCGTTTTGGTTTGAGAATGAGTTTCGCTCGCATGAACGAACTTCGCATTCAGATGATTAAACTTCATCTGTGTTGTATATTTATATGTATATCCATACGTATATATATATATGTATATATATATACATATATATATATATGAACAACTGCATGAGATTCACTAGATTCTAATACAAGATTTAAGAGACTGCATGGAAATAAACGAGCGAGGTGTAAAAAGACTACAAGTGTTCAGGGAAAAAGCGATCATTATATCTCTCTATATCTCGAAATATTACTACGCTTTGTGCTAGCTGATAATACACCGACCTCTGCACGATGTGCGCAATGATGTATGTCCGGAAGAAATACAAGTTGTTACCACCGGACATTGTCATTATATATCCACCATCAGCATCGTGTATAAAAGGGCATCACTGAGTGAGGATGCCTCATTCGAGAAGATGGCTCGCTGAGGAAGATCTGGCTCGACAGGAAGGCGAAGACGCGACGTCGAGGCGAACAACAAGCATGGACCATCGACTCGGATCACCGGCTCTGAGGAAGACGAAGACATCGAAACGTTAGCCGAAAATAAATATATTTATCAACCTCGTGCAAGCTTATCAAGAAAGAATACAGATCATTATATCTCTCATCAACAGTGAGTGGATGAGTCACTGCAGAAACACAACTTGGAAAAACAGATGCTAAAGCCATTACTAGTCAGTAGGAAGAAGTTTTATCTGATGAAGCTGTTCAGACGCGCATTGCATTTAAGTGAGATTTTACACACACTGCATGGAGAAGATGAATCAGATAAACGGTATGCGAGAGACTTAGCTCGTGCACTCATACGCAGGATAATGAGGAGACAGAACAGGTAAACCATAGATATGGGTAGAGAACATCTTTTTGAAATACAGGGTGTTTTCTGTATTCCCACCCAGTTGTGCATAAAGGATGAAGCTCTCGACGTTGATCTATCCCTGAGGGATATGTCATGCATTCGACATTATTAAGCATCGTTGGAGGTGACTGAATGCATATCTGACCTCTATAATGACACGCGGTGGTCCACTGGTGTGTCGAGCCGGTGCTGCTATACTCCCAGACAAGTCCGGTACCAACTTGCCGATCACGGAGAGATGAAGGGCTATTTGAGCCTAGGCTGCCGGGATCGATCCCATGTGTATTGCTTGGCCCGTCCTACCATTGCGCTACATGGATCCCGAAGCGTCAACCAAATAAATATTTTGTGACAACCTCGTGTAAGTTAGACAATCCGCAATCCGAAGAAATTTGTTCAAGAGAGTGTTTGTGAACTTTTTGACGAGATGGTATCGTCATGGTACTCTGTCTACGTCAAAAACAACGTCATTGCGTAATACTGAAATATTGATTGTTAAGTTATTATAGGCTTATGAAAGATTTTTGTGTAATGCTCAAAGATCTCATGGCCTGGCAAGGTCAACTGGTCGATGAAAGTAGGTAAAGCGGTCTCCTGCACTCTAGCAATATTTCACTGAGTCTCGTCACCTTTGAATATGTTTTGACACGCTGAATTCCTTTCGAAACCCTGCTGTATTCTCACGTAGATATCTTTTGTTCAGTGATGTAATAGGCCTCTCGAGGATAACCCAAGTGAATAGGATCATCCTTCCGATCTGTTAGATTTCTCAGTGTAACTTATTTAAAGGGATCTACTGTGATTCTTCTTGGAGTCATTATAGTTGTGTGTGTGTGTGTGTGTGTGTGCGTGTGTGTGTGTGTGTGTGTGTGTGTGTGTGTGTGTGTGTGTGTGTGTTGCTTAGCCTTCTTCTGCAGCTGAGGAAAGACCGTGTTTCCGTTAGAAACACATAACATTTACGTTTATCGCCGTGGCACACACGAGCGAGCAGTGTGTCCTATGTGTTCCGGTGTATGGACAACTCGTCCGACTGGTGAGACATGCTTGTATCCAGTTAGGCAACAATAGCCACAGTACTAATGTGAACATCGTAAGAAAGCCAAATCTGGTTTCATTATCTGTTTATCATTTCTGGAAAACAAACCCCTAAGGTCGATGGCAGGTTTTGTCGAAGACAAGCCTAATTCTATGCTCTTTGTCAAATGTTCCACGCTATTGGATAGAACGAGCAAAGAGAAAAAGTGAAATTAGTCGGTGTCTTTTTCGGAAGGTAATCGTTTTGCGAACGTCATGAAAATAGAATCAAATTAAACACGGTTGTCTAACACTTTCCGAGTGAATGGCTTGATTTAAGAACTGCCAACAGTGATTCCATTGGAAAGGGCCACATTTTTCTTCTTCACCCTGTAGGGGTATCTACACAGAAATGCAGAATACTAAACAGGTTTCATTCAGAACATACGGAACTATGCTGGGATCCTATGGAGACGATTATTTAAATCAAAAGGACATAATTTGCTAAATATGACGTTTATCAAGCTCACTGGATTTAGAGCTTTCGGAAGGGCCAAAAACATGCATGCTCCGGTCAACAGGACAGTTGTGGAAACAACGTCATACAAGAATCTCATGAAACTATGATTTCACCGACATCTGCGCCATGCTCTTCCTGTCTTTCCAGAAGAGCTTCAACGAATGCGTGATAAATCGGGCACTGGTGAAGTTCTTGACTGATTGAGAGAACAGTGCATAGGAGTAGCTGAATGTTCTAGCTCATTCCCTTGTTCAGTTCCCTCTGATTCACATAGTGGTGAAGACCTGGATACGTCCTTGCAAGGTTACGACAGGACTCCAGGGAGGACCAAGTTGCACGACCAGCAATAGGCCAGCCTCAGTACCGCGCACACTAGTTGTTCCCGTCTATGGCGTCAGGCGGTGAGACGACCGGTAAGAGGCCAGAAAATCTCGGGTTACGCAGGACGTCATTGGAACCAGATCTGACGAACACACGCACGATACGCCATGGAGATTGTTCCTTAGTATGCACGTATAATGCCAGAACACTCACCATAGACGCCGATTTTCACGCCCTTCTTTTAGTCGCAGATCGCATTAAATTTCATGTGATCGCATTACAAGAAACAAAAATCAAGAAGACCAACATTCGCCAACTAAACGATGGGAGCCGTGTAATCTGTGGAGAAGAGGTCCCGTCATGAAATGTCGGTCGCGTAGACTCTGTCTTCCACCCGTTCATTGTCCATCTCGCCGACTCATACGTGATCCTTTCCCCTCGCATAGCCTTACTCCGCCTTCAACTATCGCATCATAAGAAGATCACTATCATCAACTGCTTCTCATCGACCGACGGAGCTGATGAAATTAAATGCGTTCTACTATCTGTTGGAGGAAATCATCCGCAATGATAAAGCATATCACAAATTTGTTGTTGGTGACTTCAACACCAGAATAAGAAAGGCCAACAAGAGCGAATACAGGATCGGAAACCTTGGATTAGGAGAAAGAAATGAGAATGGGAACCGTCTCGCAGGACTCCTGTCAGTAGCATATCTCTTCCATGGAAACTCGTTTTTCCAAAACAAGGAAAGCGGTCGCTGGACATGGAAGTCTCCTAACGGCATTACTCAAGCGGAGATCGACCATATTCTGACAAACAGAAGATGGTGCCTACGTGACACATCGGTAGACCCGTCATTCTGTACTGGTTCCGATCACCGCCTTCTTCGCGCGAAGATTCCATTCAACCGCAAGCTGGAACTGTAGAAGAGCTTCGCAGGAAGATCTGCAATGGCACAAGCAGAAGGAAATACTGGAAGCAGTCTGAAAAAATGCCGTCGGGGCTTGTGTGATTATAATGCTCCGCTTTCAGCCCTGATGAACGAAGATGGGATCGTGAAAACTTCTCAAATAGCGGAAACGTTTTACACCAACGTTTTCCGTTCCATAATCCCTGTCTCGGGCCCTAATATCCCCGCTAGAG
>UYYA01001365.1:0-15286 GCA_900624975.1 Angiostrongylus costaricensis
GTCTCTACGTGACATACTTAGTGGAAACCTCATAGAAAGCGGTGAGTGAGCAAAGCTGTGTTCAAAGTGATTGAAATCTTAGTTTAGAGTCTCTTTGTTTGGTTATGGAGGCGTCTGGCCGAGTAGATTGCTATCAACTTGACCTTTCCAAGCTCTGAGGGAGGCGAAATCGGCCGAAACGTCAGCTTAATCGTGAACAAAAAATAATAACACCTCGCGTTTGCTCAACAAAAATACGAAGAAAATCGCTTGATCAATGCCGAGGTTAATAGAAAGTCGGTCGTGGGAGAAACTAGTATTCTAACATCATGAAGCAATTCTTCTTTTTTGTTCTTACAATGCAAGTTGTGCCTTGCGTTGTGTGTCGTTGTTCCCACTCAACGTTATTCCTTTCTAGCTGATCAAGCAATCAGTTACTTCTCAATTTTTCGACTATATGACAAGTCGTCTTGGCTGTAATGACTTCTACGAATTCAGAGGGTTAATACCGATGATTTCATCCAACAAGCATTATCATTTACTTTAGTTTTTGTCGTACTTAACAATGAAATAGAACTCGCCTTTCAGCACAATTTTCTTCATGAAATAAAAGCTCTGTCTTTCTGAAGAAAAAAGGTAATACATAAGATAATAGTCATCGAAATCCCTTGAAGAGGTATAATCGTAAACTAAGTAACAGTAACAGTTACAGTTTCACTAGGCGTTCGATAGCATTGCTGATATACAAAGGACAAGTGTTTTAAATGCGACCGGTTCCTCTACACTGCACAATTCATGCAGTTGTATAGGGAAGCTAATTAGCAATACATGCTTGACACTGTAACTGATCAGCTCTATCTTCTTACTGTGCGTGCTAAGCACTGACAATCCTGTGTTTATCCTGGTACACTATACAAGCAATAGTGTTAACTTACCCAAATCAATAACTTTTATTGTATTCACCTCTAATGTTCGTTAAATCTTTGGCCTGCACTGTACTTTATATTGAAGAAAAAGGATAGAAGAAATCAGCTACATATATTCAATGCAACAATCAATTAGATTGGAGCAAACTACGCGATGAAATTGGTCAACCTATAAAATGTAGGTAATGAAGTGCTTGGAAAATTCTGCATGTAAGCATTGCTCCTTGAAGTTGTCATCATTAATCTGTCTTATCATTTTATAGCTATGAGCTCAGTTGAAGCACTTCATCATGGACAGTTAATGATCTAATAGACAGTGTCTAAAATCGCATGAAAAAGCTCTATATTTATCTTGGAACAGGTTGGAATGAAGACATAAACGATCTACGGGTAGCGAAATATGATTTAGAGGTTTCAAATTGCACAGTGATGACAATGATGTTGAGCGCACGAAAGGCCCTGATACGAGTACACCAGATCTAACATCAGTATCATCCCTCCGTGGTTGGGCAATTGGTACCAAACATGCCTGGCAAACTCCTTGCGGTTCACAAGACCCAGGAATGCTTTAAGATAGTTATCCCAGACTATCAGCTGGAATTGATTTAACAAGCATCAAGTGAAAGCCTAACTTTCAAGAAGAAGACTAATGTCATGTCGTCTAAAATCCACAAGAGAGCTTACTATCTGGGTCATAAAAGTGCATAGAAATTCAAGAACATCAAGCAATCAAAAACTAACAGCTGGTTGGCATCCGGTATGTAAGAGGTGCAATTTCACTGATTTCATTTTCGGTTTAGCTAGAAACATTACGAAATGCTGTTGGGAAACTATAAGTTTTCAATGTAAACTTTTAACAAAGTTAACATTGTGATTTCAACTATAGCGTCATCTCAAGTGGGTTCAATGCCGATTTCTTCTCCCCGGATCAATCCCGTTGATGGGCGATTTCTGATGACACTGGTAAGTAGAAAATTAGCTGAGAGGCAAGCGAAACGATGGACCCGCATGGTGTGATGCTGAACGCGTTAGTCCCCGGAAAAAGTAATAGCGCTTTCGCTCTTCACCGTAAACATCTGCTACAGACACCGGAGTTTTGCAAATATCTCAGCGTTGTTGTAGTTATAAGCTTTCGATTTCACTTGTACACTTCCATTATAAGGGCTGGTGCAGCATACTCGGTTTATAATAAGTGTTTATCCTTTCAACGTTTAAAATTCACATTCAAAATTAATTTTAGCTGTTTACAAAGTGTTTTGAAATAGTACTGCTAAGAAATAGTTAAAACATTTAAGAAGAGTGATCACAGGTACTACACTCTGTATGACTCCCTTTCCCAAAGAGATTAGGATAAATCGATAACAATTCGCTGGATCTGGATCCAGTCCTTCCTGGAGTGGGTCTCGACGGGATTATCACCGTCGACATTTACTCGGGGTCACCTTCACCTCCAATAAGCACCACATTCCTAGTATTTGGAAAACTTCCTGACTTCGATCTTCAAAGCGGCATATGGGGCTTTCTGACAAGGGATATATTCGAGCTCTGCATACATATGCTAAAGCAGTCAATGCGATGTTGGGTTCTGGACTTTCAGAAGAGTTATCCATTATCGAATTTGTTAGTCGCTCTTTTTTTGAAAGAATCATTGACGCTTTGGAACGGAAGCGTTATTTCTGTGTACAGCAACCTATTCCAAAGTTCTCTTATCTACCACATTCATGGTGTTTCATGACCCTTATGACCGTCTGTGAACTACACAAAGATTATCCCGAAGGACCATCTTAAGACAAGGTGCGACTACTCATAAGTTAGTTTCTTTGCGTTTATAAATTTGTTCTATTTTAACTTAGTGCTTCCATCTTCCTCAAAATTTACCGCCTCATCAAGGAGCGAGTTCTTGGATGTCAAACTGCCGTGCACCGCGGCAGTTGGTCTCCAAGCAGTGCCTTCCCTGCTCACATGTAAAATCTAGACAGCGCTGGAAAATATATTGACAGTAAGGACTCTAAGAATGGAACACTACTGAGCTCAAGGGATGTACGGTAAAGAGTTGAATATTAGTAAATCTCTGACGGATGTGCCACGCACTCGACTTCGTCAAGCAAGGTTAGAGATAACTGAACGCATATTTGGCCTATAAAACGGCTTTCGGTGGCCATGTATCAAGTCAGTGTTCCTATTCTCCCAGACAAGTCTGGTACCAATTAGCCCACACCGTGAAGTGAAGATATCGAAGATTTAGTGAGCTTGACATGTAGGATGGAAAAGTCAGCGAATGACAGACTGTGCATTGTAAAGCACCTGTAACCACTGCGCTATGCACACACCTTACAGCATATTTATGCTCGTTTATTAGGTCATTCTCTTGCAAGAACGATGGTTTGTCTTGTGGGCCATGCCTGGGCGCGTGTTTCGAAACGTGGACTCTGGTCGATGGATTTGCTCTGGCGCTCGTGCTGCGCCCACCACGAACGTAGGCATCGGACTATCGAAGTATACACGCAGCGCGTTTTCTTCAGAGGTGATGGCGGTTTTCCACTGGTTCCGGACAACATCGCCACGGCTTTCGTTTCCTAATAATCCCTACTTCAATGCAAACTTGTGTCCGCCGTCCGTCGATCGCGAAACCGTCCTTGAACACTGTCCATGTAACGAACATGAGAGGTTCCTTTCCTTCAGTCTTTTCCGTTTAGTATTCTGGCTGGTTTTCATCATTAAATGGTTTATACTTCCATCAAGTATCTATATCTTAGGCATATTACTGCATTTTAAGACTCTATGTTACGTATGCTTCGTTTCTTTTATGGCGCGTGTGGCGCAGTGGTCGGAGGCGCCCTGCAACAAACACACCTGGGGTCGATTCCCGCGCCCCTGGCCCACTAAACCTTCCATCTCTTCGGAGTCGGAAAATTGGTATTGGACTTGTTTAGAAGGATAGCAGCACTGACTCGATACATCACTAGGCCACCGCGAGTCATTGTAAAGGCCAGACATGCATTCAATCACCTCCAATAGTGATTAATGAAATTGGTCAACGCCTAGAGTTCTATCATTTATCATTTTTCTGTTTCGTTTTATGTACGTCGGTCGCATTGCGAAGTAGCTCGAGATGTTTCCGTATGATGTCGTTGAAACGCCTCATTGCTGTTTTCCTTCGTTTATTCTTTTCTTAGTGCCTGGATGATTTCTTCCTTCGTACCACCTTTTCTAACCCTTGGATTATGGCAGATGTCCTTATCGTTCCATGTAGCTAACAAACTTGGAATACCTTCTACTGGTAACCATGTGAGCTCCTTATTACGTTCATTTTTCATCATCGAAACTTCGTTCGTTATCGATGCTATTTTATTACGAGGATTTCTAGGATATCGTCGATATCGTTTCTTCACCTCTAAAAGTTAACTGTACAGAACCTATATGTGAAGGAGAACTAGCATCAATTTATTGTACTGGTGACATCCTGAGTAACGCGTGGCGATTTGGCCTACAGGATTCGTGCCCCGGATCGAAGATGCGTTTCTCGACCGTTCAAGTCATTGCGAACTTCAATAAGTGAGAAACAATGTTAGAAACTAATATGTCAATGGCATAGTTGCTTTTTGTAGTTTTTTAAAATGCTTTGAATATCATTTCTTCGTTTAGATTACAGTACCCCATTTCAAAAGTAGACTTTCAACGTTTCTGTGACGAGAATTTCGAAAACGTTCCATATCTGAGGAATGTTTCTCTTCCCGACTTTAAAGCATGGCCTACTTTCTTCTCATTTATACAGGACAAAAACCACTTGTGAGTTCCAGCGCTTCTTCTTCCTAATACTCAGTGGCTTTACTTTCGGATCTGTTCTGCATTTCATGTTTTTCAGGAAAGAATTTTAGCAATGTAAGATTTTATCTTCATGTTCAGAAAACTTGCTAAGTCGCTGAATTTCTTGTGGAATAAGTTATCGAGAAAATTTACTGACGACGTTTTCCGTTATGCTTCGTTTTACCCGATTGTCCCTGTGAACAATGCATTCATCGTCCCTGGTGGAAAGTTTCAAATATTCTTCTACTGGGATTCGTACTGGATTCTGAAAGGTGAGGAATTCTGCCGGCTTGGCTGAGTTTTTAAACTGTTTACAACTAGTATTATCATTTGTTAAAGTAGCATGTTTCCCTCAAGTTTATATTCTCCTTGAGGGCGCGTGTGCCGCAGTGGTCGAAGGCACCTTGCAATAGAAAACATGGGATCGATTCCTGTGCCCCAGGCCTACTAAGCCTTCCATCCCTCCTGGGTCAACTAATTGGTACCATACTTGTCTGGAAGGATAGCAGCACTGGCATGATACATCGATAGGCCACCGCGAGTCATTGTAAAGGCCAGATAAGCATCTAATCACCTCCGAACAATGCTTAATGAAGTCGAATGCGTGGCATTTCCCTGAGAGGTTGATCAACGCTGAGAGCTTTATCTTTTTATATTCTCCTTGCATTTTATAAGAGGTATTGGTTTGACATTATGTTTATTATGGATTATTTCATTAATTCAGGCCTTCTTCTATCGGAAATGTTGTACACCGCTGAAGGAATGCTGCAAAACTTTGCAGATATTATAGAAAACTATGGTTTCATCCCTAATTCGGGTAGCGTCCAGTGAGTTTGACACTGCTGTTAAGTTGCGAGATCAAAGTGCTTGTGAGAATTCCTAGCACATATAGAGTTCTCGTTAGCCGTAGCTTTCTTTTTAGTGTACTTTAAAGCTGAACACTTTTATTTATAGGTTGTCTCGTCGGACGCAACCACCACTTTTTGTGCAAATGGTTAAAGACTATTTCACTATTACAAAACGTAAGGACAGTTTAAAGCGGTGGATACCAGCGATGGACATTGAGATGCAGTTTTGGTTCTCTAGAAGACGAGTGCTAATTGATTTACCTAGCAAGCGAACAGCCCAAGTTTTTATCTACCGGGTAAATATTTGGCAGTTCAGTTCCAGTGATTCTAACGAGTTCTCTTCACTTATTCACGCTGACTTTCAGCCCGAAACTAATTGTCCACGACCGGAAAGTTTTCTTTCTGATTTCTACCTTGGCATGAACAATACCGATCCCATGAGTTCTTGGAAAGCGTTGGCAACTGCATGTGAGAGTGGTTGGGATTTCAGCAGCCGCTGGTTTGATCATGAAGGCATTCGAAAGTGTATGTGTTTATAATTGGTTTTTGCCTATTCTTTTTCTAAAGTGAAATCATCCTGACGATAACTTGGACCATTGTTCGAGTGTTTTATATTTTAAGATAAGAAAGTGTCTATTCGCGGTCACACAATCGTCCCGGTCGATTTGAACGTGTTCATGGCTCTGAATATGGATTTCCTCTCAGAATCTCATGCCCTTTTGGCCAATCATAGGTAAATTTCTTGAAATGACCAATCTGATTTGTGGTTCTATTCGTTTTCAGTATGTCTGTGTTCTATCGTAAAATGTATGATATGCTTCTATCCGACATCAATTCGTTGTTTTGGAATGCAGATGAGGGATCATGGTTCGACTATGACATTAGTAAAGGGAAACAGAGGTGCTCTCTAAGTAGTGCCACATTTGAATTTTTATATCCAGTGTTAAGTTTTCTATGTTAAGGACTGACTTCTACCCTTCTAATGTGTTCCCTCTTTTATTGAGGGAATCAAAGGCGTATGCCGCAGACGTACATAATTATTTGGAGAGAATTGATGTTTACCGTTACCCTGGTCAGTCTATTAAGCGTTTATTTTCTCTTTATTTTTCTTTGAACAGTCATCAATCTTTCCTTAACTTAGGAGGAGTACCGTCAACTTTCCCCGTTACGTCTGCTGAGCAGTGGGATTTTCCTAATGTGTGGGCACCAACACAACATCTTTTTATCGAAAGTCTTCTTAGATCACAACATTCCGTTCTACGTCAGGCAAGAATGTTTTGGGGTGCGTGTATGCGTGCAGTCCAGTAATATTTCCTAATTCTTACAGAGAGCTTTCGATGAAGCTAATAAATTCATCAGTACTGTTTTCAATGGTCTATTTAACCCGAAGGAAGGCATGGTGAGTTAGTATACTCGTGCATCCGAGTCTTTTTAGTTTTTAATTTCAATCGAGTGCCTTACTCACCTCTTTATGCTGCTGAAACAATTATTTAAACATATTGCCGAAAACAATTTTTCACAACGGCGATTACAACATCACTTCAAGAGAAATGGTTTAGTGCTTAAAATATTGCAGGAAAATGAGGTACGGCACAGAAAAACCCGCAGGTGGGCGCGTGTGTGTGAGCCATATGTGGTCTACGCTCTTGGAAGTGTTTTGTATAATGGAACTATGTTTTATAGCCTGCTGGAGTGTGGGAAAAGTACGATGCTCGCAGTCCGGATGGTAAACCTGGTGGAGGAGGAGAGTACGTAGTTCAAGAGGGTTTCGGATGGACAAACGGCGTCGTTATGGATCTGATAAATCTAGTCAGCCGCAATGATTTGCCATGGAGTACTGGTGCAGGTACTGGAGTCAAACGCGTGCTATAATGTTCATTTATAAAGAAAGTCCTTTCCTCACCTTGTCAACATGATCGCAGTATAATTCGTTTTCCAAATTTTCATTAGTTTATTGACTTTGCATTACATTGACTCCACATCGTCTCATCTATGAGGCGTATTGCAGAAATTCCATTCTGGGCGAGATCTGGCGGAATCCTTGTTGTTTTCATCATTGTTGCCTTAGCAGTTCTACTAGCTACGTGGTGAGTTTCACTAATTTTGTACCTAATCTCGCGTTGTTCCAGATAATTAGCGTGGCTTTTCCACACTATGAACTTTTCAGGTATGTTGTTCACAGTCGCTACACGTCCTGTTCTTCTAGAGCCGTAAAGTCTACTGATGAGCCCTGTGCTCGGCATCTTCTAGAAGAAAGTGACAGCAGTGAATAGGTTGTTTTTATATAGTAAGTATCCTATTGTTTTTTTGGGTTACACTTACGGGATTCTCGACCGATACTGGAATTGATTCCCGGTTTTATTTTGTGTTGTAACAGCATATCACAGTTTTAACTTAACTAGGTCTAAATAAAATAACTTATTTTTTTCTAGGTGATTGATTAAAGACTGAATGACGTTGTTCCATTAACTATTTGTAGTATTTTTTTAATAGTATCCACTTCCATGTTTTTTTTTGTTTATAAATGTTTCGAACAGAATTTCTTGCATGACTAAGATAAAGTGGTATCACTGGGAGAGAGTTAGGATACCGCAGTTGATGCTGTCGGTCAGGAAGCAAAGGCGCAACTCTACCCGCCTCCCAATCCACACCTTAGTTCGGCTCTCTCCAAGATTAGAAAGAGATGCTGCTCGACTAGCATTCCAAAACATTCATAAAGAATACGAAGTCCTCAACCAACGGTAGACACAGTACGCGAAATGTTCGGTGACCACTGTTGACGGTGGTTACCAAGAAAACGAATCGAATGGAAGAAGCTCTGGGATTCCCACAGTATATGTGTTTACGGGTAATGTAAAGTTAAATGTAATGTAATATGCTTTCACTGAGCAAACATGTAGCTACCAAATGTCATGAGTCGTGCTGGAATGCAACATATACGCTTCGCTAGTAAACGGGTGCACTTTCAAGAATTTTAACTCGATTAAACAAAGGTGTACATTTTCGTTTTCCAACGATTCCGTTGTGCTTGCCTTTGCAGTTCGCGTTTTTTCATTTGTTCTCCTTTTTGTCTCATTTTTGAATGAATATATTTTAAAGTTATGTAGAAACAATAACTAATCTCTTATTAATAGTTATATACAGTTAGTCAAGTTTCATAGTAAATGTATTTCCTTCTTAGTCTCACTAATATTTATGTCACAGTTTAGTTATTAGGAATGTACATTTAATCACAAAATTTCTGGACCACATTTGGTAAGGGGAAACCCTATGGTACCATCTTCGTCCAGATGTGAGATAAGAGAGCTGCAGACATTCGTCTTCTCAAGGACTGACACGTATTGTCGCGTACGAATTGCGAATGAGAAGAAAACGACCTTGGTAACTGGTCGACATGTCGTTGTATTTAACAAGATTTGCAAACTCAACTTTTGGTGAAATGAGCTACTAACCTTGTGAGCTTAGTTGACAAACGAACCAAATCTGTTCAATAGTTAAGAACTTTCAGAAGTCTTTGTCTTCAAACTAAACGCCGTAGTGAACATCACCAAGCTTACGGTAGCGTTTGTTTAACGGACAGGCGTAGAAGAAGAATGATAGTATAACTTAGCCGCGTTGCCTTTAGTATGTGTGTTATAGGGCATCTGCAGATTCTTGAGGTTGGCGGTAATATGTGTAGCGCTGTTGTTCTGTAAATGACGACCCAATATGAAGCTTAAGGTTTTCAAAACTACAACGGTGGTCATCACACTAGCACGTTCTCTCTCAATTTAAGGTCCTTTCATACATGCTATGTCTACAAACGCTCTGCTTAGACTCGTCGGATTTTTGACGAAGTATGGAATATATTTTTGCGAGGAATTTTAATACGTAGATTCTTACTTATAATTCAGTGTGGTTGACGTCGTTAATAATCGAAGACCAAATTTTCGCTGTACCTGCCGTGAATCGAAGCCAACTCATATGTCGACTGGTACACTCTCCTCTCATTCTCACCAATTTACGTACAAACCATACATGATCTTTTCACTACCAACAGTCTGTATGCTACACTGTCGATAAAAGTAAAGATGTTGTTATGCTAAATGTGATGCCATGGGAAGATGGAACGAGTCTGGGAGAAATGTAGAATCTGTAATTATACTGTCGGTTTGAAAAACAATTGCGTAGGATTCCCTTGGTACGTTGTAGAATCCAGAGATATTTTAGATACGTACTCTCGTCATTGCTATCTTTGCATTCTCGTTACTGCTAACAATCTCTGTGGCATAACGAACAAGTCACTCTGAAAATCGGCTCTATCGTTATATAATGTAGAGCGTGGCATTTTTTGACGCATTGGCAGCGCAGTGGTTACGGAATATCATGGAAAACACCCTTGATTACTACTTAGTTCGATCCTGCGTACCAACCTCACCAAACGTTCCATCGTTCTGGAGTGTGCAAATTGATACCAGACTTATGTTCGAAAATAAGAAACTGATTTCATATATCGTTATGCCACTGGAGAGTATTGTAAGAGGAAGATATGCATTCAATCACCTTAACCAAGCTTGAAGAAGTCGAATTCATGGTGTACAGCCTACTTATTGGTAAATGCCAAATGATTCATTTTTTACCCTTGATATCAGTTTTGGTTTGATTTCAGGTGTACCGGTTTTTTGTTGAATAAGCTTTCTGTTGAAATAAGAAGAACTGCAAGAATGCTCTGTGAGGCAAATACACCACCGAAAATGAAGTCAGTGGATGACAGTCCATGGAGGCCATACTGCTGCACGTGTATCGGTGGGAATCAGTTCACGTCGTCCTCTAAGTTTTAAGAAAGACGATGTTAAAATTCATCTTCAAATAGTTTGGAAGCAAAAATTTGATGTTAGTCATAATGCCCAAATAAATGACACTGTAATTAGGAAGGTACACTTGTGAACTAATTATGTCTTTAACGGATAAATCTCTTTCAGAACTTGCGACAGTTAATTGAACGCCAGAGGAACATAAAATTATTGAGACCATATCGCCGTATCTTTCCATACGGTGAACAATTCGCAATATGTTGTTTTACCTTACATCTGTATACCTGTATCATTAGATGTGTCTCGCGCATGCCATCTTCTTTGTCATTGGAATTCCTTTGTTGTCCGTTATGAATCGTCATCGTTACTGTAGTCATAGTCAATTTGCAACACGACGAATTCACAAGTGGAATATGAACTTCACAGTGCATCTTAATGTGAAGGTTCAACATCATGAAATTCGTTTTTACTTCAATTATCAGAAATCATTTTACAATTGAACGTGTTACAGACGAAGCCGTTCTACACCATTAGAAGTTTTCTGCTCGAAAACTTATGTGGCCGTTTTTATAAGTGGCTTTGTTTGGAACTTAGAATTCAGTCTTGATTTCACTATGAAATCATACGCTTTACGAGCCTTGTGCCTGTATATTCTCTTTATCTTACGAATGAAGACAGCTTGAATCTTTGGTAGCAGCTCCACTTTTCCACAGCGGAATTGAAGTTTAGTAAATGTTGTGTTGTGGAAAACACATTTTTAGTCCCTTATACAAGAGGTCTTTTGAAAAAACTCTTTCTCTGAGGTTCGTGAGATCATCGCTTTTTTGAGATCATTGCTTTACCCGGATGTAGCAAAGGAAGTTTTTCTTAGCATTTCTCATAAGTGGTTGCTTCGATTACGTAGTGTTGGAAGTCAGCTATGTATGGAAATGAATTGAGAAAGTGAACCTCGCTGTCATCCTGTCACTGTTCGTGTATTATATATCGAATTCTTATGTGGTGCTTTCTGACCGGTACTGAACGATCGTCGTTGTTCGTTTCCCTAGCTCTTCACTCTTTAACACATCGAAGATATCATGAGTAATATATGAATTATGAGTCGCACGGCAAACTAACCGACATGAGTGGCATGTAACTCATTTTCTTCGCTATACGACGGTCGAACAAGAAATGTTCTTCCATGCACTTAGAAATATGGAGAGAACTTGTTCATATGGGTTTATCCGTATGATCTGAGTCCTGCTGTCGTCGATTCCAGCATCTAAACTTACTATTACACTGATGCATGAAACTTAAGGAAACTTTCTCGCTACAATAAGGTGCTAAATTAGTAGAAATACTTGCATAGAGTGTTCACAGTAAGTCGAAAGGATAGGCGTGCGCGAAATGCGCATTTATCAATGTGTTCAACGCATCTTCAGCAAAATGGCCTACTCAGTTGCTACTGCACATATTCCACTGAACTTAAAAACCGCAGAAAATTTGCACTGAAATATGCATTTCCTATATTTAACACGTGTGACACTATCCTAACTGGCAACTTCTTCAGTGTACATTTCTCACCCAAAATTTACGTACAGTGACATCCAGTTGTTCAGTTTACAACATGCATACTCTTGTGGCACGATCGATAGGTGGACCAATGTTGAACAACTTGTTTTGCCCGTCCATACGTTGCATTGTCGGCGAAATGGAGGCGAGCTAGTAGCCTTTCGGACCGGGACTTCTTCATCGCTGTGGTCAGCAGAGGATCGGGATAGAACAGGTGCACCGGAAATCGATCAGCCTTGGATGTTTAGCAGTTCTCATCGGAAGACAGCAGTAGGTGAATCCTTTTATCTTTTTAACACTTGTTAGCCTTCAATAGTGGACGCTTTCTTCTCCGTATACGTTGTTGCCCCTTCAAGCATGGTGCCAAATGTCTACCGTAAACAGGTGCATTTAAATAGGTGCAGTTGATTCACTACAATTTGATTTTCACTGGAAGTCCAACAGTGTTGAGACACCATATTGTCTGACCACTGATCAACCGTACCATCGTCGCCGAGTACGTCGTCATCGTTTTGGTCCTAATCTTTGGAAATACTTCACATTCTGTATGCATAAGTAGCACGAAAATATCCAGCGGTTCACTCTCGCTGACTAGTTAGTTGAAAATAAAATTTAATTCAAATGGCCCCGAAATTATGGTGGCCTATAGCTCAGTGCAGTTTTTTATTAACGACTGACTGTTCATTCTGTTGTAATCGCTGTCGTAAATAGTAGTCATCGAACGGGACGAAACTCATGGATATAAGAAATATGTAAAAGCATCAAAGTTCATGTCTTGAAGAATATATATATATATGCTATATACACATATATATGTGACATGACTCGACATGGCATGTATCACACTGTGTGGATCTCAGCATCATTTCATGCATTCATTCATTCCACGACATTCACCATACACTAAGATCTGCTAACATTTCTTGCGTGTAGTTTCGGATGATGCTTGAGGATTTTTCTGTCTTCGTTGCGAATATCGTTGAATGGTGGTCGAGTCGACTTTCCTTGAAGTCTTCGGATAGCCGTGCTAGAGCGTTTCCACTTGGATTAGAAGGATGAATTGTTCCCAGACAGGTCAAGTATCAATTTCCGGACCCTGGAGAGATCAGAGGTTCCGTGGGTCCTTGGCGGGGTCTAACAAGCGCCTGAGTTGGTTGGACAGTCCATGTAATGAATGGAATCCCTGTCATTGGGTTACCCACTCCCACTTACATATACATATATATATAATATAATGTATAGTATATATATATTTATATATATGTATATATATATATATATATATATATATATATAGAGAGAGAGAGAGAGAGAGGACTTCAACATGGTACATCATTCTCTAACTGTCAGTCAGCTACAATTAGAATGTGCTGTTCTTCATCGGGAGAATTCTAAAATAAAAAAAGATAAAGCTCTCGGCGTTGATCAATCCCTTTAGGGATGTGCTATGCATTCGACTTTATTAAGTATCGTTGGAGGTGATTGAATGCATATCTGGCCTTTACAATGACTCGCAGTGGCCTACTGATGTATCGAGCCAGTGCTGCTATCCTCCTGTACAAGTCTGTTACCAGTTTTTCGGCCCCAGAGGGATTGAAAGCTTGGTGGGCCATGGGCGCGGGGATCGATCCCACTTGTGTGTCGCAGTGGCGCCTCCAACCACTGGGCCACACGCACCCCTTTGATTGATGGACGAATTTTTTTTCATCACACACAAAAGAAATACATAGAGTATGAAAATGAGAATACATTGACAGAGTACACAGAAAAGCCAAGCCATAAAGTGGTAAACACAGAAAAAGAAGGGATTCATTGTTTGCTGGCTACATTGGTCAGCATGGGTCATCCCTATTAGCGGTCGAAAATTAGGCTTTGTCGGCATTGTTTTAATACAACTTTCTGGAAACTACATAGACTTGCTAGCTAATTCATGCATAAAGTCATTTGCTCCTAACAGAATCTGTTTTCGATTCTACTCGTACTCTTGTATTTTCTTAATAAGGACACGTTGACCCCAACTTCTATTCCTCGGTTATTTTCTATACTATGTATTTCCAATGGTAGTTCTTGTAAGGCGGTGGATGGTAGGAATTAATCCAGTAAACACGCTTTATTAGTTTGAAGTAGTAAGATCAGTTAGAGTGTTAATGTGGTTATATCGTGTGAGTCTTGCATCGTTTGGAGCTTCGTTGTGCACTATTCTCGAGTTTGGTTGCTGTCCAACTACCACGCTCAGTCTGCTGTAAGATAAACGAGTCATAATGACACCACTATAGTTCAAACTTCATAGAACGTCAAATGTTCAGTGTGTCAACCATACTTTCAATGAGTTGGTGCAACTGCTCAAAATATAAACTAGTCCCGCTATTAGCTTGAGATAATAATGATAGTCGTTAATGTCATCTTTAGAATTTATTATTTGTCCGCAGAATTTCACAAATGTCACTATTTTGGTCATGTTGCCTAGCGAAGTCGGCTTCTTATTTCCGATTCTAGGCGAACAAAAATGATCCCAGTTGCACTATGCACTTTTAAAGGTAGAGGACTCTTATCTACATTACCCACTTATCACGTTTATGATGTTAGGTTTTTTCTACACTTTCTCTAGCAGGGATTTTGATAACGAATTTTGTCTCTGTACTTCACCTCGTTAATGTAAGTCATTGCAGTGCTTTTGAGTCTTCTCTTCATTACACCTTTGAATGTTTCTTTTGTCGAGAAAAGGCTCACTTTTCTGATGATTAACCAACTACTTTTTGGCATGAAATAGATAGTAGTATTTCCTGGAAACCAGTTCAAAATGCTCCTTGTACTTCTGTTTAGATATTCTAATGTCGATATTTCATACGATGCGTGCCTAGAAGTATATAAAAGGTTCTGCATTGCTTGCGGCTTTCTCAGTGTTGCATTTTATAGAGAAAAATATTTAACAAATTCATGGTAACCAGTGTAAAGAAAATATTCTAACTGGACACATTGAAAATTGATGTGATATGCTCGCTCGTCTTCTCGAATAACTACCATTAAGAATTGCCCTTTATAGGATATATATATATATATATATATATATATACCTATATATATACATGTATTTACGCATATATATGTGTATATTATGTATGTATATATATGTATATATATATATATATCTTTCTACTTTTGTTCAGCAAATACGAGGTGCTATTTACCGGAAAATAAACTAAAAAACAGTGCAAGAAAGTTTCCATTACTAACAAATCTCTCTGTAGTCCTAACAGAAAAAGAATTTCAAGGTTGAAAATTAAATATATTGCAATGAAAAGAACTAGAGGCTTACTTTGTCCACTATTCTCCATTGCTTAGGGTCCACTTTCGCAGTAAATATGGGTTTCGGACGTTCTAC
>UYYA01001366.1:0-15274 GCA_900624975.1 Angiostrongylus costaricensis
CAAAGTTGGCAAGCATACATTCCGCTTGGCTAATGTTTGGTGTTATAAGGACGATGTCATCAGCAAAGCGAAGATGGTGTGACTGCCGTCCGTCGATTTTCACTCCCACATTATCCCATCCCAATGTTCGCATGACGTTTTGTAAGGTAGCGGCAAATAATTTCGGCGATATGATATCGCCTTGCCTAACTTCTCTTTTGGCGTCAATGTCAATGTCGTTGTAGGACGGTGATATCCTGTTTGTTTGCTTGCTCACATGGCTGCCCTTCGTCTACTGTTCTGTCAACCCTGTTTAGGATGACTCAAGTGAAAAGTTTGTAGACGAGAGAGCAGGCAGGTTTCTCGATAGTTGCCGATATCGTAGAGGTCACCATTCTTGAACAATAACACGGTCCTGCTGGTCTCCGACTGAGTAAGGACCTTGCATTCGGACTGGTAACGTGTGAAAAACCGAGCCATTGTGTTTACGAGGACTGGCGGAAGGTTCTTCAGGTGTTCTTGTGTTATCCTATCCGGATCTGGTGCTGTTCGATTTTTCGCCGACGAAATGGCATGTCGGATTTCGGAAGGGAGAACCGGTGGTACAACTTATCCATACTCCTTTATTTCGTATGAAGAAATGTGGACGTGACCATCGAAGAGATCTGACTATTATTCGTGAATGATTTTTTCCACTATCTTTCTGGACACTGTAACTACTCCGTCTGGGCGTCGGAGTTCAATCATCTTGGTCTTGTAAATAGCGAAACATCGGTGGGCGTTACGAATGTTTTCCCGGCCTCTGCAGCTTCGGCTATTACTGCTGCTCTTCTCTTCTTAAGATCTTCTTTTATCGTTTGCCTGCATTGTTTTGCAAGTTCGGACGTTAGTTTGCGATTGCCTGCAGCCCGTGCGATTCCACGTTAGCGAATCAGCTCGAGTCTTTCTGAAGGCAGACGTCTCTTGGCGACCTTCGAACTCTCAGCTTTCATAGCGCTAGCGTGAGGATGTTGAATGATCCGATCGTATTCTTCTTCGAAGTTATCAACAACGGCATCTTCCCAACAGCCTACTAAGGAATTGAATAAGTCCCAATTTATAGTGGTTTTGGGAATTCTTTCTTGAATTTAGCGGCTTATTCTCCTTTCTGCGAGAAATAGAATCTTGCACGAAGGATGCGATGGTCTGATCCCGGGTAGAATTTTAAGACAATAGCGACATCGGTTAGGTAAAATCTTCTCTTTGCTCTGATGTAGTCTACTTCATTATGGTACTTTCCATTGAGAGATTCCCACGTCCAGCGCTGAGGGTGGTACTTCTCGAATTGCGAAATGCCATGGATGGTTTTGATCGTCATGATAGGCTCGGAGAGGCGCTCACCCTTTTCGCCCCATTCTAATGCGTGGGCCCCAATATGACATTCTTCAGAAGTTTTTTCTGGTCCAACCTTGGCATAGAAATCTCCAATGATGACCTTGAAAAATGTGTGGAATTTCTTCAAGTCCATATGGAACGTTCTTCTTCGGCATAGTTTGACGTCAAAGCGTAAACGACGAAGATTGACAAAGCCGGTATTGATCCACATCTTTTTAAACGTATACGTCCGATTTGGGTTGTGAGTTGTTCGAATAAACTGATGTTCATGGAAAACCTCGTGTTGACTACAACGCCCTCGCCGCCGACTCCCTTACTGTTGCATGTTCCGAGGAACAGTCCATCTCCGGTGTCATAAACGGCGTTGAATAGGTGACGTCGTCTCGTCTTGGTCAGGCCGATGACGTCGTACCTTATCTTTCTTGCATGCATGAGCAAGTCTTCTATCGAAGACTCGGATGCAAGTGTACGTGTATTGCAGTTACAGATCTTCAACTTAGTTCTTCGTGATCCAGGCAGCTTCCAATGGCCCTGAGATTTTAGCAGCCCCTCCGTACTCGTCCTTCCCAATGATGCGAAATTGGGGGCTCTCTTTCGGGGTCAGGTGAATGAGGCTCGTTTTTTTGACTGTGTTTAGCACTTCGATACCTACGTATAGCTTGCTGGAATCTGAACGTAGGTGCTCGGTAAACTTACAAGTAGCTTGCCAGCCTCTTCCAGAGTGGACATGGAGCTTATTTGTTGGAGGCAACTCCTAACCGCCTCCCATATACTTTCCTGTCACTTGATTGCAGGCTTTTGGCCGAATTGACTCGTAGAATACAATCAGGATTAACTTGAACTCACCTACACACGCATGCATGAATACGGGTAGCAATTACAAAAAGTCACAGTCAGAGTCACACGAGGATCAACGGGATTACAGGTGACAGGGGATGCTGTGATATGAGCAAAACTGAGAGCCTCGGATGGGATCGGTTGCTGCGGTGGATACCACGTGAGCACCTGGAAAGGGTAGTTACGGATTCGAAGGCTAGCCGAGGTTCTGAGTTTTGTTCATATCTTATCGTCTTGCATCATTTCCCATATCGTTGCATGAAAAAGGAATAGACAGTAAGTAAAAGTGAAACACTTTGAATTATATTTAATAAGATGTAATATTTCGTTACTGGAACGTAAGTCACCACGAAAAGGCGTTTATTCGAATTTTCTAAAACACATCGTAAAAAATTTGAACTCGGTAGGTCAAATCGCGTGTCGCGTGTGGCGCAGCGTTCGGAAGCGCCATTCAACACACACGTTGAATCGATCCCCGTAACCCATGTCCCACCAAGCCTTCCATCCCTCCGGGGTCGGCAAATTGGTACCACACTTGCCTGGGAGGATAGCAGCACTGGCTCGATGCTTCGGTAGGCCACTGCGAGTCATTGTAAAGACCAGATATGCATTTAATCACCTCCAATGATACTTAATAAAGTCGAATGCATGGCGCATCCCTCCGGGATTGATCAACGCCGATAGCTTTATCCTTTTATCGAGTCTTTGCATAATGCAAACTAAGGTTCAATGAAGCACGTTTGAGGTGCACACGATGGAGATAGCTCTATCTCTTATGTGCCTCTAACACACTGTGTTCCTCATTCGAGATGGCTCACTGAAGAAGACCTGACTCGACACGAAGGCGAAGCTGCCACGTCGAGACGAATAACAAGCGAGGACCATCGACGCGGATCGTCGGCTCTGAGGAAGACGAAGACGTCGAAACGTTAGCCGAAAATAAACATCATTATCAACCTCGTGTAAGCTCATCAAAGAAAGAATACACTATGTTCAATTCGAACGTTCAGCTCTTCCCTCAGCATTCTTCTTGACTCGACGTAGTAGTGCAACGTGTAACCGACCAAATAAGTACGTCCTCAAAATTCTAGTTCCGCTAACGTTTCGACATCTTCTTCTTCGTCGGAGCCTATCATCCGAGTCTATAAATTTTTCGTACTCTCGATGTTATATTATTATTCATATTCGTCGTCGTATCAAGTCGGATCTTCTTTAGTATATATACAGATAGTAAAACACCGCTCAAATAAAGCATAGTCACCCGGCGATGGTCTTTTATACAGGATGGCTGTTGTTGCTATGATTATCTGATCTGATTACCTATGATATCCATTTCGCATGTTCTTTCGCCTGCGGATTGAGGATTCTGATTTCTCTATAAATGTCGTAGAATGGTGGTCGTGTCGATTCTTTTCATTCCAACGTAGATTGAAGGAGAGGACTGGAGAGGAAGTAGAACTAGCTCCTTTGTATCCTGTTCGAGGACATTACTATGCACTGCGCCGCTCGACCTCCCAACAGTGCCTCTTGCTACACCCTGAAGCATTTGTCATTGGATCCAAGAAATCTGACAGATGTGATAGCGGATTATGTAAAAAAAAAAGTTGATCGAATACTCTAAACTGATCACTTTGGCTACAGAATTATCGGATTTTTGAGCACGGTTGACCATAACACATGGTCTTACTAATGATTTTCTTTGCTTCACGATCAATGAATCGAAACTAGCGATAACTATATCTGAATCTATTGCTCCCATCATATACACCACGGTGTAATGCTGATACTGAAGTGGAATTGATACTATGTTTCTACATCCACACGACTTTATTTAGAGTTCCAAATCTAAACTGTTTTTGTTCGATGGTGTTGATATTTCCTGGTGGATAAAAGTATGTTGGTGCTAAGCCAAATTTAATATGCTATATTTATAGGACAATCTAAGCGCTTAGGGCTCTCATAAAAATATTGCGGATTGTAGTGAATCAAGCAAAGTTTAGGGGCGTTGCAGCTTATCTAATGCATCAAACATCTAATACACATTTGAAATAACGAAAAATGCTCTGTAGAAATAGCCGAGAGATAGGCGAAACGAAGGACCCGCATGGTGCGGTGGTGAACGCGTTACTCCCCGGAAAGGACAATAGCGCGTTCGTTCCCCACCATAGACACCTGCGGTCCAGAGCTTTGCAAATATCTCAGCAACGTTGTGGTTGTATTTCGATAGCAATTTGCAACAGGCCTTAATTTATTTCTCTACAATTCCTTTCAGAATTCGTTTTATTTTAGTTGTCGTATGGAATAATAGAAAACTTCTCACAAGTGAATTTGCTGCTAATAGGTTGCGTCGACTTGTCCGTGAGGAGAATCGTTCTGTTTAACTTTCTTAACTTAAGAAAAAAATGTTTGAAACAGATAATTGTTGTAGAAGATGGACAATGTGAACCAATGACTGAGACATCCGTGACCAGTGTACAATTTCAAAGGATTCTATTCGGCAGCAACGTTGAATTCTACCTAACACAATCACCAATGTTGAACGAATTGTGCTACCAAGCTCTGTCATCGAGCATTCTCATCAGACCTCTCAATCGAGAACAACCTTTTCAAGAACCTCGAAAGCTTTTCCTGACGAGTGCTCTACAATCATAACATTGATGAAAATACCTTTGAGGATTTATTCCCTGTTTATAATCTCACCTTCTCGATTAGAAAACAATGTTAGAAAACATTATCGGAAGCGCATCAAATGTAGGTGTTGTAGGGATCACATTGGGCGAAGTGCATTGCACCCAATGCATTCTTTCAGAGGTTTATTTTGCTAAACGAAGTCTTTTTGCTATGCTTTCTATACTCACCAACAGCTTGTTCAACATAGATGTTATGCTAAGTGCGGTCTGTGAAAAGGTGCTTCCCAATTTTAGTAATTTACAAAAGGTCTTTTGCGGTACAAATTTATTTTCCTGAGAGAGATCGTTGCTGTTGAAGAAATCATACGGCATACGGACGGTCGCCGCCGAAAAATGCCCAGATACAAACATTAGGAAACATTTTTTTCAATGTGGATCCCCGATAACTCGTCGAAAAAGCTTCTTCAGAGTGTCGCGCAGTTTGCAGAATATGTGTACATCAACGTGCTTCGTTACACTTTAGCTTAAGAAACAGTTGTCAAATCTTTTACCACAATATTTTATCAATTTATTCAAAACCGTGCTCAAAAACCTTTATTTCACAGCCTGTAATGTACATCTTGTAAATTTGTTAAATTTGCAACGCCTCCATTAAAGATGAAGGATAAAGCTTCATGCGTTGATCGTTCCCTGAGGAATGCGCCATGCATTCGATTTCATTAAGTATCGTTGGAGGTGATTGAATGCATATCTCAAAGTCACTGAATAAGGTCTTCGTGTGACCTCACTACGGCTTATCTATGCGTTCATCAAATACATGTAAGTGATCACGTCATAGATGAGCTGTACGTGAAGTCATCGTCTGATTGCTTGCACAGACGAAGAGGTTCACTTGGTTGCATTGTTGTTTTAAACAGCTTGTTGTTCTCACGAACCTGCGAGAAAATAACGCACCCTAAACTGTTAAGATCTTGATAACGTCCTTCTCACTTTTCTGCTTCAACACCATAATTCTGCCTCGATTTTATTGTTTAGTCCGTGGTGCTTCCTTTAGGTACAAATACATGCCGTTTTTCGAAAAGCCTTCCCTATTCCTCCTACAGATGTGGAAATACCGCAGCTTCGTTTTCACAACGTTCCCACCTAATAAAAGAAAGTTATCTCTTTATCATCTTTTAGTGTAGAGATTCCTTAATTCATCCAAGAAACCCTACATGGGCTTCACCACCGCCACTGGATTAGTACATTATAAGGTCACTTTCTGCTGAATTCATCGTCAACATCTTCATCCTCCTCCTTCAGTCTAGTTTAGACTGTTTGAGGGAACCACAGGATTCCGCCACATTTCTAGCTTCCTTGTCGTCATTTCTTATAAGGAGACAACGGTATTTAATTTTGCTCGATGTTCCAGCGCTTACACAATTATAGTGATAGAATAAAGCGTCTTTTACCAATTCTTTCAATTTTCCTACACCGGGTGAGCGCAAGGACTGGTTTGATCAACTTATTCGACTGTTTATTGTGAGGTATTGTAAGCAACTATAACCGCTGCGCTATACGCACACCTAAAAAGCGATCGAAACTCTAAGCTCAGAAGATTTCGCTGTTAGTTAACTTTAACTAGAAGCTATTACATTGGGTCAGACGGAGTTGTTACACGTTTGTATCTGTTTAATATATCGCTTAAAGACTTCACTTTCGGATGAATAGGAAGGTAGGTGGGATATGAAAAGATGTGGTACTCAGCAGGATTTTTGAAACTTGTGCAGCCAGAGATGGAAAGTCATGCTCGAACTGCCTCAGGCGCCAGCCAAGGTCGTTACATGGCAAATAATCATGAAATGACCCGAAAGACCGACTTTCTATAAACCTCGGCACAGATAGTTGATATATTTATTTATGTGACCTCATAAACTGATCTTAAGCTGACGCGAGTTTGGTACAGGTCTTCACTGTCGTTGTTTTTGATGTTATTGATCGATGACCGACGTTTCGGCGACTTCGCCTTCCTCAGAGCCGTGATGTTATGTGTGGGACTACGTGTGGGAAAAACAACGACAACGACAACGAAGACCTGCACCAACCTCGCGTCAGCTTAAGAAGATTAGTTTATAAGATCACATAAATAGATAAATCATGAAATGATTGTAAGCAAGAGTTAAGAGTGTGTAGCAACTAGATTCATTATAAGGCGATTGCATATAGGGGTTGTCATTGAAGGCCCTTTTATCTCGATCGTTATTCGTCCTTCTTCAAAGTATCTATTCATTGAAAACCAGTGGACTGAAAGAATATAACGGAACGAGGAGAGCGCAACACATGCTTTTGATATTACGCTTGGAAGCGTTCCTAGATGTCAACGGCTTGACTCCTACTATTGATACTAGGTTGTTATAAAGATGCCCGTTTCTCGCCTTGTACATCAACCAATAAACGCTTCAACTAGAAGGGAGCTTCATTAGTTGAAACATGAGCTAGCAGATATCGAACTTATAAAGCGATTCAAATGTCTGTTCCGCTGTGCCAAAAATCGAAACTTATTCATCGGTTAGCTCTCGAGATGCTTGATAAACCACCAGCGCAAAGGAGGGAAGTCTGGTGACCATGTTCGATTGTTCAGAATTTGGCGTACAATTTCTTTTCCATTTTTGCCAAACAATCCAGTTCCTTCCAAAATTTATGCTCGTAAGGTAATAAGATTATGAATTTTGTAGACATCTCATTACTCTCTTGGCGCAAACAAGCAATTTTGGAAAGTTTTGGTCAAGACCTTTCCCAGCTTCTTCTTCTCATTTCCAGAGAAGTTTTATACTTAAAATGCAGCAAAAATCGATAACATACATCTTATAATACTGTTAATAATCACTTAAGTCAAGCACACTCTAGCATCGTCTTCATTTGCCTCCATCGTTCTCCGGCGCTCCAGTGGTCTCGGTTGATTTAAGATAGAAGAAAAATGCTTTACAGTGTGTTAGTACATGAAGTCCTTAATTTTTACTTTCTTTCCCACAACGAAATAGGCATCGGTAGTTTTTCAAGCTCTGCTGTAGCCAAAGGCTTATTCTCACATTCTATGCCTAAAAGAAATCTTCCAAAAGGTGATATTTGCAGATCTTTTAGGACTTGCAGTTATTAGTATCATATCCGATATATTCGTCATCGAAGCAATCGCACAAACTTCCGTAAATCGGCTACTCACAGATTCGAAGAAAAGTTAACCTAGAATAAAGAAATTACAAGAAGTTTGGAGTTGATTAATTTACTAAGTGATAAAGAATAAAGCGTTAATTTCATATTGTTCAATTCTTTAGGGATTCATGGCGCGTGTGGTGCAGTGGTAGCGCAGGTGCCCTGCAACACACGCGTGGAATCGATCCCCGCGCCCATGGCCCACCAAGCCTTCCATCCCTTCGGGCTCAGAAAATTGGTACCAGACTTGTCTGGGAGGGTAGCAGCACTGGTCCGATACATCGGTAGACACCGCAAGTCATTGTAAAGGCCAGATGTGCAATCACACCCAACTATGTTTAATCATGTCAAATGCATGGCGCATCCCTCAGGGATTGATAAACGCCGAGAGCTTCATCTTTTTTTATCCTTTACCCTTTACGGATTCGGATAGTATTCGACTCCGTTGGCATCGTCTGAAATGATTGAGTGCATTTCTGGCCTATGCAGTAATATGCGGTTGCCTACCGATGTATCAGCCTATAATTCAGTGCTGCTATTTCCCCGCACAATTGTACTAGCAACTTGCCGGCAAAAGGACGAGAAAAGGCCTTGCGAATTCAGATCCCTAGCCAGCCACCGCGCTAATATTTCAGGGCACCTCTAACCACTGCGCTACACGCGATCCTACAATTATGTTTGTTCATCGGAGGCTTGCAATTCCAGCATAATTTTATAGTTTCATGTGAATGAACACATTAAATTTAGCTCTTTCTTGAAGCAACTGCTGAATTTTTGAGCATAGTTGCTAGTAATACTGACGTTGAAATAACAATGTGTTTCTGCAACCGCACCATATTTTCGACAATTCCAAATCCGATTTGTTTTCGTTCGACGGCACTGATACTTCCTGGTAGATGGAAATATGTTACTTTGAACTAATATATTTTATTTGTAGGACAAGCTAAGCACTTATGGAAATTTGCCTCAATATTCCGGATTGTAGTGAATCAAACAACGTTTGAGGGTGTTGTGCGGTTGTTGTAGTGCATCAAACACCTCAAATACATTTGAAATACAACAGGAACATTTCACTCTAATTTTAGCCCAACAATTATGTAATAGGCCTTGATTGGTTTAACAGAGGATAGCGCAGAATCAATAACATTTATAAGGGGGGAATCTGTAGTTGGGCATTGCGTGCCTCTACTATGTTCCAAGCAATACTTCTGGTTCTGTGTTGTGCGGTTGGTGGACAATTTTGTTTCTCCAGCACTTTAAAACACAGTAAATGGAGCTTTTAGGTTTTGCGTCCTGCGTTATCGGGTGGTCCATTTGAAACACGTAAGCGTTTCCAACGTTTTCTTCCCTTCATTTCTTATAGCTTTCAAAATAACAGCCGAACAGGGCATTTTAGTAAAACATACGTAATTCACTAGACTTTGGTATTCTTCTCTCGGTCTATTTGAATGAGGGTCAGTATTGAATGGGATACTTCAGCAAAATAATTTGAATTAATCGATCTGTGTTAAGCATTTGGATGCCCACAAAGCCTAACGTTAAGCGATCAGAATAGAACAGGAGCTCTCGATCTGCTCAACCGGATACGCTCAAGTGTTGCGCTAGGACAATTTCAGGCGCAGAGTTTCTTGCCGTCTGCAAGTAATATGGACAAGCTGGTAACATCCTTTGTTTGTATCTTCCATTCTTTCTATGGCGCACTTTTATATCCACATAGTCAGACTATCCAACTCTATATTTATTTATGTGATCTTATAAACTGATCTTCTTAAGCTGACGCGAGGTTGGTACAGGTCTTCGTTGTCGTTGTCGTTGCTTTTGATATTATTGATCGATGGCTGACGTTTCAGCTACTTCGCCTTCCTCAGAGCCTGGACGTATTTAATATTAAAATATTTTTATTATCCGGTGGAAAAGAAAGGTTAAAGTGTTAATGAAGATCGATTTTTCAAATAGACGTATGATCTGTCCTAACGGGAGAGACGGGGATTGCATGAGTTTAGGTATAACATACTTGATCTCATATAATGCATGCGGCAAGGAATATATCGGGGAAACGGGTAGACCACTTTGTGTCCGCATAAAAGAACGTCTAAATAGAAAAGCTAAAATCCGTTTAAACACCCCTCTAGGTATGCATAGGGCACAAAAGCACAACGGCGATGATTTTGAAGTGCCTGCGTGGATCCGAGCGCAGGAATAAAAACATCCACGCGCAAAACTCTTGAGGCGTTTTGGATAAATTTCAAAAATCCAAAGAGGAACCGGAAGGACGAATGCCTCACTATCACGCGTGACCTGGCGCCCTATTTCAAAATGATATTTTGACCTCGGGGTGTGCCTTGCTCGCGACTCCACGCGAACTATGCGTGGGCCAGTCCCGCACGTAACATCACGGTGAGTGGACTTTCTGTTCAATATGGCGTCTATTTGAAAGTTTGATCTTCATAAATACTTTAACTTTCTTTTCCACCGAATAATAAAAAGTATTCTAACATAAAGTATGTCCAGGCTCTGAGGAAGGCGAAGTCGCCGAAACGTCAGCCATCGATCAATAACATCAAAAACAACAACAACGACAACGAAGATCTGTACCAACCTCGCGTCAGCTTAAGAAGATCAGTTTTTAAAATCATACAAATAAATATATCAACTATATATGCCGAGGTTTATAGAAAGTCGGTCTTTCGAGTTATCCAACTCTATAATAATTCCCAAGACCGACTTTTTGTTGACTTCGGCATTGATGGATAATTCGATGTTTTTCTTCACTATACAGACACTATAGTACTAACCACGTGTGAAGTACCCTTGCACCTATACCAATGCTTCGGACTAACGTATCGAACGACGCCGCAATGCAACAAGCCAACTGCGAGCTTCTTGAGCAACACGAAGGAGCAATTACCATGTATGGCTTTTCGATTCAGCAGCTTATGGTCCTCTTGAAGGTCTGTTTAAACTGCTCGATCTTCAGATGGTCCGGGAAATATTACGTGCAAATTAGAGGGTTGGCAATGGGACGGCGACTGGCACCAACCCTTGCCGTTGCCTTTATGTCTAAAGTGGAAGCCCGGTAATCGATCTCAGGCCGTTACTCTACTGTAGGTATATAGATGATTGTTTTGTCATCTGCTCCACACAAGAGGAGATGGACAAATGCTTTAAGTTATTGAACGAACAGTCAGAGTACATAAAATTCACCCGTGAGAAACCGAAAGAAAACTGGCTTCCATTTCCAAACGTTCAAATTAACCTATGCGAGAGCGGATACATTACAAAATGGTATCGAAAGCCAAACAGTAAGAATATAGTGGTTCATTACCGCTCCTCTCACTCCTCACACACTAAAAGGGCGCTTATAAGAAATATGTTTCGAACCACCGTCAGCGTGTGCACATGTAGAGAGCAGAGGGAAGAATCCTCGAAACCAGCCCGCCAAATAGCCATTTAAAACGGTTACAAAACTGTAGATTCGCTGCATAGGCATAGCGAAAAACCACGCCCAGAGCGGTAATTCTAGCGAAAACGAGATCACGCTCCTCTTGCCCTTTCTTTTAAACGACATAAGTGCAGCCATAAAACGTTGCTTAATAAGGGCCGGTCTAGAGAATTCCGTAAAAGTGATAGAAATACCATCGCACGCTCTAAGACGCCAGCTAGTTCGTAACCGCCTATATGACTGTCTATGTGCAACGCAAAATTGCATAATTTGCCCCAATTGTAGAGACGGTGATTGCATGAGTTCGGGTACAGTCTACCTGATCTCTTGTGAAGCGTGCTGGGACGAATACGTTGGCGAAATGGGTAGATCGCTCTGCGTCCGCAAAAAAAACACTTAGTCGGTAAATCTAAGTTAAAACAAAACACTCCACTAAGCGCGCATAGGATGCAGGAACACAACGGAGAAGATTTTCAAGTAGGAGTCAGTATCCTTACGCAGGAATCGAAAACATCAGCGCGTAAAACTCTTGAAGCGTTTTGGACCAATTCCAAAAATCCAAATAACGGACCGCAAGAAGGAGTGCCTTGTCATCGCACGTGACTTGGCGCCATACCTCAGACTAATCCAATGACCTGAGACAGGCACAGTTATTGCCCACGTATTACTCTGTGGGGCTGCTATCCATCAACTAACTTAAATACTTACAACAAATAAACTGTAGTTGTTTAAATGAAGCTGTTTTTTATGCGAATGCAAATTTATTTGTTAGGTTTTATCTGCTGGGGTTATGAAAGTGCTTGGCTGGGTAGATCACATCTCAATTTGACCTTTCCAGGCTCTGAAGAAGACGAAACCGCCGAAACGTCAGCTATTGTATTCTAATAAATTCTATACTAACAACCCGTGTCTGCTTATTGAAGAAAAACATCGAACAACTCTGTAATACGTTGACAAGTGATTTTCTCACTCATATGCACGAGATCAACGCATCTGAGTGTATGCACAGATCATAATGTTGGACATTATAGGCGTGGAATTGCAGTCTGGAGATGATAGCTGAGAATCTTGTGCAGAACTGCCCTCCCGTCGAAGGGCCCGTTCCGCAGCAATTCGGGAGCAATTATCACTTGTATGTGCGGCAGATGAATATCCTTGTTAAAATTACTGCAGAAATCGAACGGTTGCTTTTTGATGGCTTAAAATTTTTGCGGATTAAGCTTTGGACAAGGCTCATCAGTTTTCGATCGAAGATTCCCAATTCAAAGCGCAATATTGCTGTGGTCCGAAATTTCAAGCGTGATGTGGCCAGCTAGCAATACCTTCGATGGCAATCCAGCATTACGCGATTTTGTTAACGTAGGTCTGACTAGTATTATTCTGAGGGAAACAACACCAGATTGTTTTCTTAGATGATTCTGGCGAATACTGTTTCTGTCGGATGCTCCGGCGCCATGTGCCTCGATACTGCAGCCGCTGCGTGTGTTTTTTCAGCACCGTGGGTGACACAAAGCGAATTAATCACAACTGCAAAAGTGTTTGCCTTATAATAATCATTCAGCAACGTGCAAGTTGGAGACCAAGTCTATATGTCTGGCACGCCGTGTCAAATCGACGCAGATTGCATCCGATTCAGTCCAGCTTTCTGTGAAAATGGATTATGTGTTAACGATGTGAGACCAACTACCACATCAGGCCCAACAACAACATCGACATCAACAACCACAGCCACCACCACAACCACAACCAGAAAAAGAAGCACTGAGTGCACAAGCAGAGCCTTCGGTTCCAACTTTAGAGAAGTCGCCCTGGGAATGCATAATAATTTCAGGTATTCTTTCGCATAGCAAAAATGTATCCGATCCATGTGTTTCAGATGTTGCTAGAACTGTTGTAGTCTTCGTTTCTATAGGAGACCTTTAACATCCGATTACTATGATAAAATTAGCAAACTACCAGACTGTGTTTAGTTAAATAACACATTTTAATCGAAAAAGGCGCTCTATTTAGATCTCTAGTTTCAAGAGGTCTTGCTAGAAACGGCGAATATGTGAGCGAGAATGCACCTCCTGCTTCACGAATGGACTTGATGGTAGGACGCTAGGCTTCACTTGTTCATGCTTTTTTGTTTTCATTGCCTGTTATGTGAGCACAGTAGTTCAGGAATATGATTGCCAAGCGGAGCAAGTGGCACTTAATCATGTGAGATCATGCGATAGAATACCTGCACCTCCGATTGCTCGACCCGGTTACAGTGAAAATATTCATGTCCTCGCAACAGCTGCCACTGACGTACTAGGAGCCATTCAGAATGTGAGCCACAAGAACCTGTTCCTAATCAGATCTTGAAGTTATTAGTATGCGCTTCAACCGTAGATGCAGATGTTTAAGTAGTAATGTGTATAGTTGTGGTTCCAAAAGTTACAATATCTTAATCGCACATAAATTCATTTTCTTCCTTTCATTCCTACTAATGCAGGCAATCGTGATGTTCACTAATGAACTCGCGGCCAATGGAATTCCTTCGAATATGATTCTAACGCCTCAAGTCGTCCAACGTACACAAAGAACGGTGACCAGGGTTACCAAGGTTTGTGTACTCATTAGAAAGACTCCGTAGATGCCGTTAAGTCTTCACTGTACCACTGAACTTCTTCAGGTTCTCTGGGGAAGCAACAGATTTGTCGGCTGTGCAACTGTGCTTTGCCGAGGATTTTACTTCAGCTCTTGCATGTATCGAAATCCGTGAGTCCATAGAATCTCAGCGATCCTATGAAGTTACAGAAGTTATTCCTTCTGCTTCAGAGTGAACGTAGTCGGACAGAGCATCTACACAATCGGTGCTGTTTGCAGTACCTGTCCAACTGGTCCCAATAATTGCAACCCAGATATTGGACTGTGCTCTTATTAAAAAATATTGTATACGAGCTATTCACAAATGAGTAGTATATAAAACGAGAACGTCTACATTTCATAACAAATGCAACAGATGTCAAAATTTCCTAGCAATGCTGTGATTACCTCATTTTTTTCAAGTGTACAACATTAACATTGAGAATGTTTGATTTTTTCGCATTATTTTTAAAAAATATCTACCGTACCTATCACCCAAATCGGTGCCAATATTTTCTTCTTAAGAAAACGACAAAGTAATTCTTATTTAGATTTGCGCTTTTTGTTGTAAGTTGGTGTCATTTGAGGTGAACATTGTAAAGTGTCACTTTGCTAAGACAGAATAAACCATGATTTCTGATTTATAGAATAATTTTCATCCTTTCAAAAGTTTACAACCTCATCGTGGTTGTGTGTTGTTGCTTGATGTCGGGCTGCGATGCACAGCAGGAGATTCATCCCCCAAGCGGTGTCTCCCAAGCTGAGGAGTGTGGCGTTTCCATCATGAAGCCTAGCTAAGAGTACAAGAGTAAGACGATGTAGTTGATGGCCATCGACTTCACCTTTCATGTCATTCCTTTCTAATTTTCACATACATTCTCCTTGGGCGTCTGTGAATAATTTTGAAAAAAGTGCTGTTATGAATGTGTCGTTTTCTTGTTCAGCAATCGCGAGGTTCTTAAACAGCATACACTTACTTCCATAAAAAACACAATACAATACAACGCTAGCTGACGTTTCGGCAGTATCGCCTTCTTCAGAGCCTGGAAGGGCATGCTGATATACAATCTACTAGGCCAAACGCTTCAGTAACACTTACAAAAAGGCGAAAAACTCTTTGGTAATTACACGATCAACAGCTTCTCGAGAAACCCACCGCTTTTTCTTGACTTCCAATGAGGAAGTTTAGAACAGCTGATTATAGTCGCAT
>UYYA01001367.1:0-15262 GCA_900624975.1 Angiostrongylus costaricensis
TATATATATGAACTTAGCGCTGAATACCACTCAATCCTTCCATGTTTTCGATTTCGCCGGGCTTTCTCCGCTGCAACTCTTGGTGATGTCTTCAATGTCTGTTGCATTTTTGTCATTCTGCCACTTGAACTTGCAACAGGTAATTAGTGAAATATATCTTTATTATATTCCAAAGACTGAGTTTGCTAGCCTAGATAAAACTAATCAATAGGCATTTTTTCAATGATAAGCTAAAATTCGGCTATAAGAAATCCTTGTTCGGCTACTCGGCCAAAAAAGTTTTTATCAAATTCGTATTAATTTATTAATAACCATAAAAATACATTTTCGTGCTGTTATTTTTGCACAGACTTTTACTTTATCATCTTTACGAGCTTTCCTATTTTAGGCTTTATTGAAGAAGTGAGCTGGCTCATTGTCGATCCACTAATTGCAGAACAAGGCATATCTCTAAAAACTGTCGACCTGTTAACGGACCCGTTAAATCGAATTATATTAGAGGTTTGAAGTCTTACAATACTCAGGCCTAATTGACGGTATGTCATCCTTTCGAATCAGCCATCTAAAACCTCCACCGTCTTAGCACTGTGCCTGACAATTGTTCTGTAAATGAGCACCGTGAGCTTATAAAAATTCCAGATTACGAAACATGATTTTTCTTTTGTTTCCGAGATAATAGAGAGCACTACAATGAAAGCATTTCTATAAACATTACACTTTTGTGTTTGCTACAGAAATAAGACCACTCCTCGTTGTATGTTCGTGAGAATAATACTCTGTACTTGCAGCCGTAGAACTGTACATTACGAGCAACTGTATAATGTATGTGTATTTGTCGCCATGTTTGCGCATACTTCCTAAATATGAACCAACCCAAAGCCAAGAGTTAGTCCTCTGTTTCTTCGGAATCATTGTAGCGGAAGCAAATTAGCCCGAACTAAACAGAGTTCTAAGCGCTTTTGACTTTCTCTATTTTCTCCATTCACCTCTCAAGCGCTATTTCAGGTGAATCAAGAAAGCTGTAACGCGTCTTATAAAATTAATCACTACCTTATCTTGCAGTTTTTTTGTAAGTTATTTATTAAGAGACTTCAAAGTAAAACTGGTAACAACACAAAGAGTTGTTTGTAGCTTCGATAAGCCTTGTGGTATAATTATGCCATCAAAAACCCACTGAAGTAGTGTATATGGATATAGTCTTTGTTGCAACTCAATTGTGTGGTTCAGCAGAAAAAAATTAATTTTTTAGTCTTTACAGCCTTCTTCTAACAAACCACCAAGTAGATGAATGAATGACTAGTCTTGAGGCTGCGGTGTTTGGCAGAGTGTGGATTTCACAATTCATGGTTCAGAATTCAGAAATTGGCGTAACATGCCTACGAAACATGGTGAGTTTAGGTAAATGAAGCCGAATTGAGAAATGCTACCATTGATGACGACTGCTTTCCTCCTGATCACTCTTTCGTATATCGATGTGTGTTCCCTAATGGATCACGAATTTACCGATGTATGTTTTCTATTACTGCACCATCAGCTTATACCTTTATTTTTCGTTTATTTACAAACATTTTTCTTCAATCATTTCTTAACTATTTAAAGTACAGAGTATGTACTACATCGGCGGTTAAATTTTTACAAGAACTATATCAGAAGCTATATATATATATATATATACATATATATATATATATATATATATATACATACATATATATGTATGTATGTATAAATTCCACCTATGTCTGCTATCTATGAAAAACACTCTGGATTCCATTAAATTGCTTAGTTACAAATTTTATTTCGAATGGTGAAGTCAAGTGAAACACTACGTGATTAGGTCCCTACAGACACATTTTCGCCTACTCTTCGCTACCAGATGCTATAATTGGATGGATCGTTTTGTTGACTTCCATAACAGTGCTACTTTGTTGTCTTGTCGGGATTGTTTACTTCATCCAGGTAATCAATTGGGAGATTTGTTACCAGGCTTAAAAGTTTTTGGGAAACACTACATGACATTCTAGACTCTTCTGAATGGTCCAAGCGCCAAATTTATTCGTGGTCTCTTAGGCAAAGAGTGCCCAGGAGTATGGAAACCTTGCACTGGATACAGTGTTATGCTCATTGGATTGCTAATAACTATGGGGGTTAGCTCCAACTCAAGAACATTCATTTTCCAGGCTTTATTTTTTGACTGTCGTCTTCTTTGAGCATCAAAATATTTTCTTTGTGGTCACTTCGCATTGCTTCCTTCTTGAAAAGGTCTAGTTTTAAAACAACTGCTTTTTAGATTCAATCGAACAACGTTTTTTCGTCATCTCTGACGCCATTGGTTGGTTCAGGAGTAATCACACTTGAGCAGATGTACCCGCTCATTCTGGGAGCAAATATTGGCGGGTCATTCAGTGCAGTCCTAGCTGCTCTAACCGCAGACGGTTCACGTTTTGAAAAGTACTTTTTTGCTAAGTTTTTAGTTAGACCCTACTTTTTTTACTGTCACTGAATAGCATATTTCTTATAACCTGTCACCTCTTTTAAATGCCATAAACAAGTTGCCCGAGTGGGCACCTGCAAACTCTTCATTTGTCTCTATCGAGGGAAAATGAAAATCGGAACATTCCGCATTGTAGGGACGCGAAGAGAGTCCCACGTGTAGATCTGTGATGATCTGGTGATGGAAACTGTCGTGCAATCCACTCCGCTAATGTATGACTTTGCTGGCATGCAGGGTTTCAAAAGGGCTCACTACTATGTATCAGATCAAAACTATGTTACTGTAGAACTCGTTGAACTAACCATTAACACACATGAACAATGATCTTGGAAACTTTCTAGACCATAATTGCAAGATAACAATTTTTAGTTTTTATTTACTGCCTATCATTTTTCAAAGCAAGGTATGAAATGAAATGCAACAACTGCGATCCTAAGATATTTGCAAAACTTCGACCACCAGCCAGATTCAAGCTCGTGATTGCTTTATCCTGGGACTCACGTGTTACCAACTGCACCGCTAAACCCCTGCTTTACCATTCTCTCAACTAGTTTTTTACACTAACCGTGCCACCAGCACCATACGTCAACGGGAATGACAAGACAAAGCAAGGGCCTTAGTGGTACAGTGGGTAATACCCGAGCCCCGAAATGAAATGATAATTGCGAGTTTGGGTCTAGCCTGGGGTGCAAGCTTTGGAAATATCCCAGGATCATAGTGGTTGAATTTCATAATTCTTAGTTCAAACACTTATCTCCTTCCATATTGTAGGACCTTACATATGGCGCTTTGCCAGGTAATATACAATATTATTGGTACGTTTATGTTTTACTTGATTCCGTGGACAAGAAGACTACCAATTTTTCTGGCAGAACAACTAGGAGAAACTACGGATCAGGTGGGGATACTTACTTTCTCTATTTAAAAATTAATTAGGTAGTTAAGACAACGATATGAGTGGCATTTATTCATCGACGTAAGCCACAAATTGGTAACATGCTGTACTTTTTTACATGTGAGAGACAGAGAGTAACTGCTAAAATTTCGGTAAAGTTCATAAATAAACTGATGAGAAATGACGAAGTAATTGCGTGTTAGGAGATGAATACCACTTTTTCCAACACAAATCTTGTTCAAATTCGAGTATATGTTTACTGTACCTGCCATTATTCTTAAATAGCCATTCTTTATCCACAGATGTTCTGTGTAGGGACCACGTCATAGCACTGCGATCAACAGAAGTATTGCCAACTCGGCCACTCTATTTGAAGTGAGAAGTACAAAGCACCACCGATTTCGTAATTGATTTGTCATTTGGCCGCGAATTCTAAAAATCCCTTAAAATTAAGAGAATGAATTAGGATATTTCAACATACCAAAGGCCTAGGTGCTGTTCGACAATGCGTACAAGGCGTAGCTTCACCTCACATTAGTCTAACTAATCCTCTCATGCCTCTGGACTTATGAATTTTGAATTACGTACTATGTGCTTCCTCTGATCCAAATAGAACGAGGACTGCAAGCGGTGAAGATCTGGGAACGCTCTAGTACGAAATTACAGGATTCCAGCGAAAATCAACTCGGGCAGCTCTTGACTACTTTCCTAAAAACGACCAAAAAACTTCAAGAAGCACCCGAACCCAGTCCACAACCCTCTGAGTTTTGCGAATAATAAATCGAGTAAAGAAGTGCTGAAATCTTCAAAATATGTGATGTCGGGTCATACAAATAAAAAAGGATAAGGCTCTCGACGTTGATCTATCCTTGAGGGGTGCACCAGGCAATCAACCTTATCAATCATTGTTGGAGGTGATTGAGTGCATATCTGGCCTTTACAACAACCGACGGAAAGTCTGGTAAAAATTTGCCGACCTTAGAGGGTTGGAGAACTTGGTGGGTCTGGGGTGCAGGGATGAAGTCCATATGTATTGCAGGGCGCTTCCTACAACTGCGCTATACGCGACCTATCAGGTGATATAAAATATAAAAATAAAAACTCTATATTCTTTGAAAAAAAGTTCTATAAATTTCCAAGCAAAAATTCGGGAGTAAACAAGTTGTCTCAACGTTAGCGTGAGAACAAAACCACTTCACGTATTGTTTTACAGTATCGCTGGTTTATTGTGGTGTTCATATTTCTGTTCTTCATTCTCATTCCTGCCATTGTTATCGGACTAACACTGTTGCCGGACTACGTCATCGTCGTTTGCTTTTCTATGGTATTTGTCTTAGTCACACTGCTCGTTATCATTACAGCTCTGCAGGTGATTTCAAATACAATGTCGTCAATTTTTCATTTACTGGCTAGTGATTTTTAATGGCAGCGTATTATGTGACATATAAGCATAATGTAGCTGAGATATTTGCAAAACTCCGGACCACTGGTGTCTGCAGTAGAGACCGAACACGCTATTACTCTTTCCGAGGAAACACACGGCTGACAGACAGGCGAAACAAAGCACCCGCATGGCGTGGTGGTGAACGCGTTAACCCTCGTAAAGGGTAATACCGTGTTCGGTCCACACCGCAGACACCAGCGGTTCAGAATTTTGCAAATATCTCAGCTACATTATGATTTCAAATAAGTTATTAATGAAGAACATAGTAATAGGAGCAATGAACGCATTCCAGCTTTTTTGTTATTGTTAAAATACTACTACTGAAATTGTCAAGAAGGTAGAACCTGTTTTTTTTCATTAGCTAATTCATTCTTAAACAAAGTTAGATGCCTCTTGCTGACTTTAAATGAGTGCCGCACATATCATATGATAGCACCGCAATGTTTTCGCCTTCATGAAACTGTCGTTTAATTTGAGTTATTTAATTAAGAGAGAAAAAATTTGAGTTTATCTCTACACGAAGTCAAATTTGCAAGAAAACTCCAAAAACATGTGTGGGCTGTATGTTCCATTTGATTATAGGGCCATTAATCAGTGCACAACGAAGTGTATCACAAGTTTCGTGATGAATGGAAAATTTAAAAATGTGAAAAGCCTGAGACGAACTGCTGCGATCAACGATGACAAACTGAAGACCTTGACCGAAATAGAGGGCTAAACAATAGCTCTAGAAGAACAAGGAGTAAACGCAAAAACAATTTTAAGACATCTCAAGCAAAGTAAAAAGTCTAATACAGCCAAGAGTGCTGTGCAAACTAGTTGTATGAAAATGGTGAGATGTCATTGTTATAAATTTTAGTTTGTGAATTTTCACACGAGGTGGGCGATAGGTTTGTTGACCGTGGTATGACGTGCGAAGAAAAAGGACTAGGAGATATACTCGGCAACAAATAAACGATATGTTGACGTGAAAGCAAAACATTTCAAAAATTCATCCCCCACTCGTCAGGCATTTTCGTTAGCCCATTACTTTTTTCAGTGCCTTGAGAACTGCTTGCCTACAATGGTACATATCCAGGCTTGTGAGAGAGAATGGGAAATTTTGTAGGCTTTGGAATCCTAAAAGTTTTGAACTGAGTAATAATAGGAACTGTCCCTTTGGCAAGCCTGAATTTAGAGCAATGGAACGTGGATTGTCTTCTTTGGATGCAGACTCGGTTTAGACATGTGTTGTGGGTTCTCATCGGCGTCTAGCCATCGTGCAGAACGGCGACGATAATCGTGCAGTATCCACTTTCATCGCAAGTTATAATTCGATTCAATATGGATCTCAATTTTTGTGAATCAGTTGCGCATTGCAAATTTGTAGACGTTGTTTTTCGCTTTTTGCTGAGTTCCTTTTGAACTCGTTTGTCCACTTTTTTAACTTTACCAATCTACTGTAAGTGACGTTGAATGGTCCAAACAATTTCACAACTTCTCAGACCATTTTATGTGGACTTGATTGGACTAGAGTACGAAGGACTTCATCGTTAACCGTAATTTCTAGCCTATCACGCTCGTCGTCTGCAAGGCTCTCATCACCAGACTCAAGCATTGTGTTCCAACGACGACTGGTGCGTTCGTTAACAAAGCCGTCTTCAAACACGACATTGATACTCCGAGACCCCGCCGCGGCATTATTTCCACTCTTCCACTTGTACAAAAAAAACCACGAATATCACGTTGATTCGTACTAAACTTAAAGCGTATAAAAATGTTAAAATAAAAGTTTAAAAAAATCAATGCAGGATACAGAAAAAGCAGACTTTTGCTCCAAAAATATATATTAAACTTACATAAAAACGAAACTTTTTGAAGAAATTTCATGAAAACAACATAATCGGACATTTCATACGTTACAGCCTAATATTACTGCATAAGGAACTCCTGACAACGAAGTTGCTGTACAGTAGGTGGAAAAATTTTCCGCATGACAATGCGCTCTTGTTGTTCGAGGCAACTGTTGTTTCTTTCGGCTAAAGAGAATCGAAAGTCCCTTATAAATCGACTAGACGAATGCAACGTCGTTTTCTATACATTCTTCCTATAATATATTAATGGCTTTGATAGACTTTTGGATATGACCCGTCGCATTCGGCCATATAGCGAACTATTATTCCGAAAGCTCGTCTTCATTTATGATTAAATCTTCGATCTTTCAACTTTTTTGAGTGTTCTTGAAGACGGGTTAAGATCACACAGGTAATACAGATTGAGGAATAGTTTTCGACGTTGTAAAAATCTATTTTCTTGTATAACAATGAGATTCTTATTCCTTTCCATTGACTAAATGTGTTCCATTATGACAAATACAGTTTAGAAATGCTAACTAGTGTGTTCATTAGGACATGAAGAAGGTTTTTAAAATGTTGACGTCCTTTCTTGTAGAGAGCAGGTACTGTGGAATTTTTCAATGATGCTGTAGTATGTTTGATCATACAGAGAAAACGGTTGAACGACCGCACATATGCTTTCAAATATCATATGTTGGGAGGTTACGTCGCAGTCTAAGCAGATGAAGTGGAAGTAGGTATTCTTATTTAAAAGACAGAGAGAATCGCCATGCCATGCATCCAACTGTGCTGTTATCCTCCTAGGCAAGTTTCTTAGAAATTTAACGATCTCGAAAAGACGAATGTTTTGATTAGCTCGGGGCGCGGCTACGAACTAACGACTATTTGTGTATTGCAGGGGCACTCCTAATCACTATGTTAAAAGCGCGCTGAAAGGTTTAATTTTATCAAGAATGATCTCACAACTGGCCCACCCACTTGTTTTGCGTTTCATCAGATTTTAGTTGTGACCAATACCGCACCAGGTGGAATCATCTCTTTCTCACGCCCCATGCTTTAATTCCCAGGAATAGCCCAGGACATTCTGCTCCTCATTACAGCCTCATGGTGATGAACTTTTGTAATCATATCTTACCAGCAAACTCATTATTTATCCATTATTAGTTCACTTAAATAATCATTGGCAGCAAAAGTATTAAAATCTTAAACAATTGTTACCGGCCACAACCTATTAGCCCGCGAAAGAAAAAGCGAACACTTTCGCTGGCTAAGTCTAAAATATCTAATTGTTAATATTAGAAAGGCAGCTGTACTATAGGCTAAATTTCATTATATTCAAGAAAGGATATAGCTATTTCCACACGACTAACATCAATATTGTCTGCATGTCATCACAAAGTGAATATGTTTTTCAGAAACATTATTCTGGTGCACTTCCGCCTTTCCTTCGTACTTGGGAATGGCTGCCACTACACCTTCGTTCTCTGAAGCCGTATGACCAGTTAATGACCAAAATTTTCACTTCACTTCCATTTGTCGGTAATTTCTTCAAGAGAGGCACTGCAAAGACCTACACAAACTCCAGCGACTCTGTCAATATCATGATAAAGCTTAGTGGACGTAATCAAATTTAACCATGACCACTGTTCGCATGAAAACTGACTTTCTATTAAATATAACTCCAAAAAGTGGCAAAGATCGGTCGACGAGAAGAATTTTTTAATTCACTGATTATTCATGTCATGTCAATGTAATGGTAGTACACATCAACCTCAGTCAGATTGTTCTCATTACGCATGTGTTCATATACGAGTTTCTTCTATCCATAATGGAAATATCATTGCTATGAAAATCTATTCATAAATTTTTAAGTGTGGTGGAACTGACATTAACATTTATCAAGTCAGACCTGTACACATTTCATACTCGCTGACTCGAAGTATACTAAATAGTTAGTTGTTAAATTGAATATGATTTTAAATATTCGCTACGGCGTCGCCGTATTCCACATCAACACGTGAAGAAACACCTGGAAAGTAGAAAACTAGGGAAAAATAGAAATAGGAACTTCGATGATGCTGAGATATTTGCAAAACTCCGGACCACAGGTGCTTGCGGTGGGGAACAAACGAGTTGTTGCCCTTTCCAGGGAGTAATGCGTTCACCACCACACCATGCGGGTCCTTTGTTTCGCCTGTCTCTCAACTAGTTCTATCGATCATTTGCCATCAGTAATCACCCATCAGCGGGATTGACCTGGAGGCCCAAATCGGCAACGAACCCAGTTAAGCTGAGACCGCAGTTATAATCACAATATTAACCGTTTTATTTACTGCCTACTCTTTTTAATGGCAAGATGGTAGAGATGGATAGAACTAGCTGAGAGACAGGCGAAACGAAGGACCTGCATGGTGTGGTGGTGAACGCGTTACTCCCCGAAAAGGACAATAACGCGTTCGTTCCCCACCGCAGACACCTGCAGTCTGGAGTTTTGCAAATATCTCAGCACCGTTGAAGTTAAATGGGTAACATTAAGCAATATTCCACACTTTTTATCTTCATTTGAATGAAAGGTCATAATCGATTTCTATTCGAGACTGACCAAAATTACCATTAAGAAGTGCGAGTGTGTAGATAACACTATCCCGCTGAAGTTCTTTATGCAGTGTAAAACCTGAGCATAGAGATAAGCAAAATTGCGCAAAAGTAGGGAGCAACCTAGATGATTTTAGACCTCCTAAAAAGGTGATAAGTCAAGTGGAAGTTGAATATTGGCCACGCTATGCTGAATCAAGAAATCCGGCTCTGTATTCACGGTTAAGCCACGTTGAAAATCTACACTACAAGGGTATTATAAGTTTGTTCGGAAATTAACGCAAGATTTCAGTGTTCATCCTTCTTGAGTATCTTTTAGCAACAGACACCTTTAAAAAGTTAGCTTTATTCCACCTCGACGTCAACGTCCAATATTTTCTTGGATTACTAGGCTAACACGACGTTGTCACAAAGTTTTTATTCGGGTAATTCAACGCATTAGCCCTCCCTAAAGAAGAATTGTTTGGAGTCGATTCCCATTCCTCCGATGTGCATCTTCCGTGGTCACATTGCGTCAAATCGGATGAACGCCACTCAAACGATTTACCGACACCTGACAGTTCCCTTTTATATAGAACGGCCATTAACATTTTCACGACCGCACATCTGGATTTCAATGCGCACCCTAACTGTGCTCGAACGATGTTCCGTTGGATGGAACAGGCACACGAAAATGGTCGCAGTCGTGAAAATGGTGAACATTTTGTATTCAACCAACTACATAATATACCGCGTTGATAAAAATGCTTCTCTTTCAATTTTTAAGGAGATCATATAACACTTCCATTATCCATCGTAATCAATCAACAGCTTGTCAAAGACAGATTTTATACTAAGGTTGGTCCATGGATATTCGAGCGGTGGAATGAAATCGCTGGATATTAAAAAAAAGTAAAAGAGACAGAAAACATAAAAGCCTGCGGAAAGCTAATAACATCATTGTTAGATAATGAACAGGTAATCTTTTAATCACAAACAAGAGTTAGATCACACGCAAGAGGTATCCAAAAACATGGGAACTACACAGAAAAACGTAGCGGACATGTAGATGTTAGAGATGAAAAAAATGTCAGAGAACCGTACAGTAGAACGATATTCTCAAAAAACCAGCGCATTGTTCCTCCTGCACGGATTTATAGACTACACACCGTCATTTCAATGCGCACCTCAATTGCGTTTTAACGACATGGTAAGGGTTAATAATAATTTTCTGTTCTCCAAACAACGAAGAAAACTACGAAGATCCACATCGCAAGAAGGGCTGGCCATCGACAATGGACTTGAGTAAATTCGGCTCTGAAGATGGTGGTGACATCAAAACGTTAAAGGATAGAGGATAAATGGATAGGATAAGGATAATCTCGGCGCTGATCAATCCCTGAGAGATGTGCTGTGCATTCGACTTCACTAAGCATCGTTAGGTTGTCTGAATGCATATCTAGCTTGAATAATGTACTCGCAGTGCCCTACCGATGTGTCTATTCAGTGCTGCTATCCTCCCAGACAAGTTTGGTGCTAGTTTGCTGATCCCGAAGGGTTGGAAGGCTTGGTGAGCCTGTGGCGGTGATTTGATATCCCATGCACACTGCAGGTGCGCCTAGCCACTGCATCCACATGCGCCGTCGAAACACCGGTCGAGTAAAACTTTTTGCCAGCCTCGTGCTAATTTAATAAACAAGAAAAATATTGTTTTTGCAATCGTTCTTTCAAAGAGATATCACTTTAGGGCTCATTTTATGTACCTCTGTGCTGAGTAATTTAATCGTAGTATAAAATACGATTCTGGTAAATTTTATGGACCAGAAATTAAGATATCAAAAGAGATACTTCGATAAACTTACTTTCATGATTTCAGACCTGAAAGTACGCGGAGCAAACGAAGCGTTCATGAGGTGTGAAGCAAAGGGAATGTTAACGAATACGTAATGCGACATTGGTTTAGAAAAGCTGCTTGTGAGAAATTCGACGTTTAACATGGGGATGGGAGCAGATGTCTCTACTTTAAAGATGATGACATGGTGAAGGCTTTCCTATTAGCAAATAGACAAACAACTATTCAAGAAGTTGCAGAACTCGGTACAAGCATCTCAACCGATTCCCAGAATCCAAAAAAGAGTTGAAAGTTGAGAAGCCTCGATAAATAGACACCAAGTGAAATGGTAACACGTTCCACAACAGGTCTGCAAAGGATGAACGAGTTAGGAACCAAGGTCTGCCATAACAGCCATTCTCGCTTAAACTCTCGTCTATCGACTATCACATCTCCAAACACTGCCGAAAGTTCCTTTAACGACCTCATTGCCTTAAATTCCAGAGTTTTATGCAGACAAATTAGCTATAGTCACAAGGATGGTGAGATCTGAGCAAAATTCGGAGCTTCAGCTGGCCTCTGATCTCGATTATGCTCAAAGGGAACTCATCGAACCAACCGAGGTCCTTGCTTTGAATTTTTCTCGGCCAGTTTTCCATTCTAACGGTGCTGTTAGCAATTCCGTCAGTGGGAATAATCTGGAGAGCACATATCGAAATGATTACAAAAAACTGACTGAGAGAATGGCAAAGCAAGGGCCCTGGATGGCATGGTGGACAGTACGTGAGTCCCAGCAAAAGAAATCGCGGATTAGAAGTCCACCTAATGTTCCGAGCTTTGCTTATATCTCACCATCGCTTCGGTTGTATTCCACATAGTACCTGCTATGAAAAAAAGAGTAAGCAGTGAATAAATGTCAAAATCTGTTTCTTGTAGACAAAAATTTATTAAATCTAATGGCCTTTAATTCAATTATTGTAGTTTATTTTTAAGCGAGACATATCGTTTGAAAGAATACAGATTGAAATCCTGCGACAACTTCCGAGCAACCTAGTACGTCGTTCGTAATTTTCTATTTCAGCGTTTCAAGAGGTACACAGTAGGATTTAGAAATCGCAACTGGAAAGAATGCTGAAAAAAGGTTAGGAAAATTTGCTTCATTTGAAGGCGCATAACATAGATGTAAATTTGGTTATTCAAATCTCGTTTTCAATCTCGAGAAAGTCAGCTAAGCTTGGCCAGTACAGGTCTCGAGTCCTACAACCTTGACAAGACTCTGCTGAAATAACTCAACTTCAGAAGTTCGGAGAAAAATTAACAGTGTTTTTGCAAAGTGAATAACATCTGCCATAATTTCGAATATGCCATGAGACTAGATGCTAAGATCAAAATGTCCTTCTACGTTCTTCCTGGTCACAATCACAATCCCAGAAATGAAAATTGAGGATGCAATAGTCAGTAGATCGATATATGCATGTATTTTAAAAATGATACTACTCTCCTAAGTACTGAACGCTCGAAATGGAAATAAGCAATGTCGCAACTGATGAAAACATAAGAAATTAACACGGCGTAAAAAAACTTAAGGCTTTTTTAGGTCCTCTATGTGCGTCCTAACGAAAAAGAAGGAAAAAATTGGACCATTTTACCAAAATTCTTCGACAATAGAATGGAGCTACAACAAATAATTCCTGTATATACGTTTCCATTTCCTAGGGTTTTTGTATGTCGTCATCCACAACATTCCACGACCAACCTCTTACCACATTGCTCATTAACACAATTTCTATCACATTCGTATCAGATCCCAGCTTTTCTCAAATGTTAATTAACAAGTATAAATTCATAATGAATGCATCAATAACACTATAGAATCCGATAAAACGTACAAGCGCGAGACCTGGAGAAGAGGACTTCAATTACCATTGAGGAACTAAGACGCTTTCGAAACTTACTTTGTGTTGGTAGATGCCGGTAAATAAGCATTCGAGTCGGATACAGGTCGTAGTCCTCTAAAAACCAAAAAAACGATGTAACACTGATGACAGAAGCATGTAACAACTACCGGAAGCACAAGTAGTCACGCACTACTTTGGAATAAAACGTTGCATTTGTAGTAATTGTAAAAGAATGCAATTATGCGGTTTTAAATCGATTACGGGGAATGGTGATATCATGACTGTGAAAGAACACTTGCAATGGTATCAATTAGAAAAACAAATCGTCATTTGGAAAAACAAAAAAAAGTTTAATATGACACTTTATAAAGCATGAATAGCATAAAATTTATCACAAAGTCTGCGGTGGGAAACAAACGCGCTATTACCCTTACCGGTGCTAACGCGTTCACCACCGCACCATGCTGGCCCTTCCTTTCGCCTGTCGCACAGCTAGTTCTATCGTTCTTTTGCCATCAGCAATCACCCCCCAACGGGATTGATCTGGAGAGCTCAAACCGGCAATGAACCTAGTTAAGCTGAGGCTGTAGTTGAAATCACAATGTCTACTTTTTATTGTAAAAAATTGTAGAGGCAGAAAATAAAAAGCAAACATTGTGATTTCAACTATAGCCTCAGCTTAACTAGGTTCATTACCAATTTGAGCTCCCTAGATCAACGCCGTTGGGGGGTGATTGCTAATGGCAAAAGATCGATAGAACTAGCTGTGAGACAGGCGAAACAAAGGGCCAGCATGGTGCGGTGGTGAACGCGTTAGCCCCCGGTAAGGGTAATAATGCGTTCGTCCTCCACCGCATACACCTGGGGTTTGGAGTTTTGCAAGTATCTCAGCATCACTGTGGTAGTACGTCGCATAATACCCTGCCGTGAAAGTTGTAGAGACAGAAAATAAAAAGTAAGGAATAATACAAAGTGCTGTTAATTTCCTTAAAAAAGCAAGGCAGCATAAATCTACTAAGCTTCTTCTAAGAAAAATGACAATCTCTATTAAAGGGTACCGTATTGAGTGAATCGCGCATGCGTCGACCAGAAATCGGACGGGAACGACAATAGAAGAATACCAGTGCCAAGAAGAAGTATTATCCATGCGAAGACTTCATGTCCACTGAACTGCATTAATATTCTTTTAAATCAGATTCAGTAAACCTAAGATAACGCGTAACCAAACAGTTCACCAAGTGTTATCAAAGAGAAGGAAACAATAGTAGGAAGAATACAGTGTTAGAATAAACCCTCAGTATAGGGTGCAAAAAACGTAGTGTAATGCAATAATATGAGTATGTTCATTAGTTCAACCTCTCTCCAGGCCGATAAAGTCTCTATACCTCCGAGTCGTCAAGATGGAATCATAATTGCTTAGGAAGTGCTCCCTGTGATTCATAACGGCGGACGACCGTCTATGGTGGGAACTTAAGAACACCCTAGTACAGCTACGTCAGAATTCCAAGATGAACCTACTCGACCAGCATTCAACAACATGCAACACAACGTGTTATGTCTCACCATTTAACTGGAAGCCTCTACCAATAAAAAAAACACCATTGGGCATTTCAAATTACTTCCATTGTAAAAATAATATCTTTAAAAAACCAAATAGTAACGAAGATAGATAAGGGAGGAAATTATTTAAAAAAGTATAAAAAGTAGAAGACGTGCCCACTTTCTAGAAAGATGACAGAGCCAAGCATTGGACGAGACATAAAAACAACTGGAATGGATTTTGCATTATATTGAACAATAGGTCACTAACGCTATAAATTTATGCTCATTTGTAATAAAAAGAGGTAACATAATCAATGAGGTCTTGAAGAACATCATATGAGTTGGGGCCACAGCGTTCGCAAAATTCTTTCCTACTTCGGCTTTTCTAATGCAAGGGTTTCAAAGTCATAGCCAAAGAAGTGAAATTAGCAAAAAATGAAATTCTTGCATTTATGAAAACATATAAATGCAGACATAAAAAACAACTGGGAATATCAGAAAGATAATTTTAAGAGCACTCTTACATAACAACACATCTACGACTATGGTCAACGCGTGTTGAACGAAATAAACGAAAAACACAAAGAATCGAGGAGGTAGAGATATGAGGACAAGCCAATATGTATTCTTTCTTGATAAGCTTGCACGAGGTTGATAAATATATTTATTTTCGGCTAACGTTTCGACGTCTTCGTCTTCCTCAGAGCCGGTGATCCGAGTCGATGGTCCATGCTTGTTGTTCGCCTCGA
>UYYA01001368.1:0-15224 GCA_900624975.1 Angiostrongylus costaricensis
GATACATGCAAAGCGAAGGACCCGGATGGTATAGTGGTGAAGTGCGCTGCTCCCCGGTAAGGACAACAGCGCGTGTTCGTTCCCCACTGTGTACACCTGTGGTCCGGAGTTTTGCAAATATCTTAGCACTTCATACGAGCTATACTGTATTATTATTTGCAGCAGACTGTCAACATAAGATTATTCTTAAGTCAGTCAATCATTTACTTCCTCTCTGTCGCTTGTCGGTGTCTTAGTGTGTAGCGTTTCTCATTATGAGTTTATGTTTGTATCCAAAGTACACTGAAAGGTGATCATAAGCAACAATAAAAGCCGTTTAGATGTACTTCGCTATCTCACATCTAAGATGAATGAAAGGGAAGGAGTTATATGGGAACTCCTTTTTCCCTCGAGCAGAGCTATCTGTAGAGGTTTGGGATACAATAGGTATGAATAGAGATAGAGTAGATTCATTATGGGATTGCGGATGATCGACAAACTTCTTTTTTTTTCTCGCTTTACGCTTACCGCATGCATGAGAACCGCTTACTGATCTTTTATTGTTTAGGGAGAATAGGAAATTTATCCAACTTTATTTCCCTATAATATGTTTCTTTTGCATAGCCTTTCCTAAATGCAGCAGATGAACACGTGGGGCAAGACCTTTTCCAATTGAGCCTGTCGAAACTGTAGCACTAACAAATCAGGAAGAGGACATGATCGTGCAGAGAAGGATAAGGTACAAAGTCTTCGGACTGGCTGAGACAAGGAGACGCCGCCCATTCAGCGTCGTCTATGACACCAAAGAAGAACCGTTCCACGGAGTATGCCACGATAGAAGAGTCAGCGACGTCGGAGTTCTCAACAACACAAGATTGGCCATGAGAATCAATTCATTCGAACAATTAACAACCTGGATCGGACATTTATGGTTGAAGAGATTTCGATCAGTACTGGCCCAGCTTTGATAACCTTAATCGTCTACGCGCCGACGTCAAACTATCTAGAAAACGAAGTAAAAGCGCTATGGGCATGGAGAACTTCTGCAAACAATACCGTACACTCTTTAAACTTCTCACTGGATATTTCAACGATAAGATTAGATAGAGAAAAGTGTCTGAGAAACGTTACACTAACACACATCGTTTAGAATTTAATGAGCAGGGTGGGCGGCTATCTGGTTCTGTCATAACGACCATTCGTGGTAATACACAGTTCCAGAAGTTCCACTCTCAACGTTGGAAGTAGGAGATTCCCAACTGAGAGTGTCATAAAAAAGTAGACCAGATCATATTTATTAGAAGGTTTTGCTCAAATGGCGCTGTTGTTCAAAAATCCTACATGGAATCGGACCATCGCCTACTTCACGCGAGGCTTCATTTCTCATCTAAGGAAGAGAAAGCCACTAGGGTCAAAAAATGATGTCATGAAGCCTCCATAAACTAGGATATCTTTTCGCATGGCTCTGAAGAAAAAAACGCTGTCATTGACTGCATCGACGAAGAATACGATCCGCTCACTTAACATCTTCACTTCAGCGCTGTGAAACTGAGAGTTCAAAAGTCTCTTAGAGATGTCTCTCTCCAGAAACACTTCAGCAGATGCTCCAACTAGAATTAGAATTGTTATAGGCCGTTGGAAGTACTGCCTACTCACGCCCAATCTTGTAAAACAATTCAGGAAGGCGGCAAGAGAAAATCTCAAAGAGAGAAGAGCAGCAGTTATAGTCGAAGCTGCGGAGGCTAGGAAACGATGCTCGAAGCTCGTTTAAGCTTCGCCAATTACAAAGCCAAGACGGCTGAAGCTGTGAATTAATGAATGAATTGATGAAAAATTACTGCATTCAAGAGAAATTAAAAAACCAATTATGAATTTCACTAAGGTTGCACTGGATAACATATCCTGTTTTATTAAATCGAGGTGATGTTTTCCGTCATAACAATCTTCCACTTCATTTCTCTCGTAGTTGCGTACATTCCTCGAGCGTCCTCTCATTTGAGCTGCATCCTTAACGGCTATCAGTCGGTTTACGTGATTTTCAAACTAGTCAGAACACTTAAGCTTTTGGTCTTCGCAAGTGATTCTCAGTGTTAGTATGCATGCATGTGGGACGAGACATTGGAATTCTAATTCCGTTAAGCTACACATTGCGATTCCGCTGTGAACCCAAGCACATACCAAGAGTTTTGATCATCCATATTCGTTGTATTCGCTTACGAAATAGTACTTCTACATCCTTTGGTCAGTTTGAGAAACCATCTGCATCTGGATTACAATCACGAATTACAATCACACGACTGTCTTTAATTTACTGGCTTCTCATGGTTTTGAAAACGCCCGAGGTTGGCCTTAGATTTTACTACCAAACTCAAACATTTCCCCGGGCTGACCCTTTGTTTCTGGACTAAGTTTAGTCTCACGTTCAGATATATGCTTTTCTCGGAACAGCCTTACAGCTTTCTAGGCTCAAATTTCTTCTTAGAGTCAAAGTAGCTTTTAGAATAATTACTATCTTTATTCATTCCTAGTTTCGCTGCCTTTTTCGTAGATTGTTCTGTCCACCATATTTGCAGCTCAGCGATAGTGAACACCACACTTTTTTTGAATTCTCCATGTCTTTTCCCATTGACGATTATAACATCCATCTGATTATTGATGGTTCACATCTCTATTAATACTCTATCGTTGCAGCTTTGATTATTTCTAGTGGTCTTGAATCTACATTTGCATTAATTTCAGCAGATTCCTTTTCATTAAATCAAAGTCCAAGTGACCATTAGTGTGGCTGTCACGGAATTTGCAATTTGGCTTTACGTGCATTTATTATGTAGAGAGGAGACGTCTTTTCACCGTCATAAATCTTCCTTGGTATCTCTACTTCTCCAAAAACAACGATGGGTGACGTTTCAGTGATTTCGCCTGCCTCAAAACCTTTACACGCTATACCATATATTATACTTTATAGCTCGGTTGACATTTTCTAAATCCAATGGAAATCCAATTCAAGAAACCATGCAAAAATCCACCTATTATGAAAGCCCAACCCTAAACCACCAGATGGAGAAAGGTCAACCGTGCGTTGTTCTCACGCGGTGACCAGTGAACCTCACTCAGACCAGAAAATCAATATGAGATAAGGAGTCATATCACGCGCGATAATCACCCGCACTCTCTTTCTAAAAAAAGTGATATTCATTGCTCATGATGTGTTAACAGCACTCTGTTTCCTCATGGGAACGCTTCAATGCGTTCGCTAATATTTTCTTCCACGAGGAGAATAGCTGCTGAAAGTGGCAAGCTTCTTTCGTTTTAGATTTTAGACTGCAGATAGAGGAACCAAATCACACTGTTATCAAGTTTACATTTCTGATTTTCAGAACGTTTGACTACTGATTCGCGAATCACCACCACTCATAGTGTGTTATTCAGATGAAAGTTAGCGCTCGCTGCCGACATCACCGTCGAGTGCGTTGCCTTTAGTTTTATAATTTGCAGTGTATAGATTGCATTAGAATAGGTGCTGATATTTACCGACTTAGCTCTCATACGGTGGTGAGGCGGTTAGCGGTGCTCTGGATCTATAAACACTAAAGGACACCGTTTCGTGAGACCGGCCCATCGACCACACGTTGGCAGTTCCGCAAGGGTTTGGCATATTGTCTATATTTTCTTTATGTTTATGTTATGTGACGCCTTCTTAATAAGTGCTAAGAGTACTAAAATTCTTTCTATATTGGTCTCAAGCACTGGCTTTCAGATATATGCTATGGTACAAAGTCACCAAAAAAGTTTTCGCACTGCATGCAAACAACGGACAGCGGTGAACACACTGGGTGCAGACATGAATTTAGACCATCTGTCGTGATAAAACTTCCACTTGCATGTGGTTGTATGCTTTTTCCATCATGGTAGTTTTGATTTCCATCCACTGTCATCCAACTCTTCTTCGTCTTGTTGAGAATGCTCTCTTTAATGCGTCGTTTTCTTGTTCAGCAATTGCGAGGTTGTTATAAATTATGCATTTACTTCCATAGAAAAGCGCAGTTCCGGCACACAGTATCGGCAGTACCGCCTTCTTCAGAGCAGCTTTTACGTGCCTTCCACTGAGGAAGAAACCGCTGATTGGAGTCGCACTTGGTTGATGGCTCCACCAGTGCTCTCTTTATTACCATCTTATCACGCGCTTTTCATCTGAGTTGTGAATTGTGCGATTTGATGGGTAATGTGTTAAATCTTGCAGAATTTAATGTCGGATATCGGCCTGTACTTTATAAATTGTATATCTCAGCGCAGAATAAATATTATTAATCGGAATGAAAATCTTTGCATTCGACACATTTTTATACACGATAAACAAATTTATGCCAGTTTCATAAAGGCCTGGACTACTGGAGGCGATAATGTTGTTGAAGGCACTTTCGGTTTCAGGTTGGTTTTGGAGTATTCTCGTTCAGAAACTTATCACAATTTTCGGAATGTTTGTCGGAAGGCGAGAGGTCGAGGCGAGCGTGGTAGACGAGGCAAAATTTCGTAGCCTAGCTCGTTCAGCCTTCGGAGCATCCAGCCGTACGCTGTCGTGTCGCAGAGCTGATCCAAGCTCTGTCAACTGAAGTCGATTTGTGGACATACCTCGACATAGCATTTTTTCGACCATCTTCGACTTTCCAGTTTTCTTTAAATGCTCTCAAGCGGTTGAGATGCTCACACTCAGTTCTTCTGTAAATTCTCGAGCCACTGTTCTTGTATTTCCCTTGACCAAAGCCCAGAATGCGTCGCGGTGAATAGGAAAAGGACGTCCGCGAACGCTATCATCTTCGATTTCGAATTCCTTGCGAAGAATTTTTTTGAAACTGAAATTGCACTGCACGTTCCTTAACACTTTCTTCGCTCCATCTCTCATTAATGCCTCGACGTGTCCTCGCAAATGTCACAAATCGAATTCGTACTAGAATGATGAAAAATAAGAAAGGGTAAAGCGCAAGCGCCTGACTTTGATTAATTTCCGAAGAATACGCCATACGTTCACCTTCATCAAACATCATCAGAGGTGATTGAATGCATATCTGGCCTATGAGGTAATTAATGGCAGCCTAACAATATATCACGCCTGCGCTACTATCCTAGCAGAGAAGACTGGTTCGACTTTTTTCACTCCAGAAGAATGGACCAATTGTTGAGTACGATCATTAGATGGTATCAACAGCATAATTTTATTTTTTACTAAAATTTTTCACAGTAGTGCATTATGTGGAATACAACCAAAATAATGCTGAGACGGCTGCAAAACCCTGAACACCAGATATTTGCGGTGGGGATCTAACACACTGTTATGCTCTCCGAGGGCAAACGCATTCACCTCCGCACAGTGTGGGTCCTTCGCTTCACCTATCTCTCAGCTAGTTTCCTGCCTACGGAGACCTAAGGTCCGGAATTTTGCAACTTTCTCTGCATCAAAAACGATGCTGAGATATTCGAAAAACTTGGACCCCGGGGCAGATCCATACCCTCTCCAAACGCTCGTTGTAAGCTACCGTAAAAAATTATAGTAGGCAGCAAATAAAAGAATGACATCGTCTCAATGTCATTGTGGCATACCTGCAGTTATTGAAACCTTTGCGTCCGTTTTTTTTTCGCAATTGTTAGTGTAGTTATCAGACGACATTTTAATAGAACACAGCAAAACGTTACCTATTCCTGCACGTAAAATCATAATGGGTCAACCCATGTCGTTGTTTATCTATCAAATGCATTCTTCTAGCCTAAGTTTTCGTGTTTCACTGCAAGTCTACAGGTGACAAATCCTGTTCACATCCAGCAGGTGAGATGAAGTGCAGTATCTCTATGTGGGAATCAAAGAATCTCCCTCTCGTACAGTGTCTTATCGTGAAGGGAAACATGCTCAAATCGAACTGCACTGGACACCAGAAGGTTTATCTTATCTTAGCAGGTTCAATTTAACTAAGTAAGAGTTCTACATCACACTTGAGAATTAAGGCCGCCAACATACTAGATATCTAGAAAATGCGGACAGCCTCGCGCAGCCCTCGTAGCAAATTCCAGGAAGCAGCTTTCTCTTAATCTCGGCGTTAATCAATATCTTGCTGATTTCTTGATGAGTAGACGAGAGGTTTCACTACACTATATATTCATAGTAGCTTTTCAGCTGTTTCGCCTTTTTCAAAGCCTATGAAAGTGAAACTAACACGCAATCTACTTAATCAAACACTTTCACAACATCGACAGATGAAAATCAACGCGTAACTTTTAACTAGAGCAGTAAACAGCATCTTGCAAAGAATCACCTTATTTTTTCTTCGATAATTCAGCTTTAGATTTTCCAACTCACCTCCTTGTTCTTTGTAAGCCTTCCAGTTGTTATATGGATATTGGCCGCACTGGGTATTACATAGGTGAAGAATGAGCCTGGCTCAATATGGGACTAAACACTTATGTATTAAGCTCTATCTGTTGATGTTATTAAAGGGTCGACTGAGTAGACCACATGCCAATTTGATTATTGCTGGTTCTGAAAAAGGCGACACCGCCGAAACTTCAGCTGTTTTGAATGAATAAATACTGTAGCAACAATCTCCTCTTTGGTCATTATGAAAACAATGGATTGCTGAAAAATCAAAAGCTATCGTAAAATTTGAAACAACTTTGCTGTCGCTGAATTGCGTGGCCCTTCCACAAATTGTTTTCGCCTCATCCTGGCGGAATGCTATAACTGAGTATCAAAATGCACTGCAAAGCGGAAGCCCATTGCCGCAAAGGCGTCCCCGAAGATAAAGAGCTCGCCGCTTCTAAATCAGAAACCCAGTGATGAGTAAACTCTTGCCACGCTTAGTTCTGCGAACTATGATGCCCTTTGAAATTTAACAGCGTTTTCCCGTCTGTATTTTTAAATGGAATATCTCAGCTTTTGAGAAAATTTAGTAGTGTGAACATAAACTAATAGAATCTGAGCATTTTGCCAACACAATGCAACTTTAGTTGCATTCATTGCCCAACATTATAAACTCATTAGCTCACCATTAAACTCAGAACGTTAGCCGAATAAACATCTTTATTAGCCTCGTGGAAGCTCAGCATTATAAACACATGTATTCGTTGCGCTGAATTCTAGGCTTTTGTGGGCGATGAAGTCTCTAAGATCTGGTTAGGCCTCGGTCTGGTGTCTAATGCATTTCTGGTAAAGAAAGTTATCGAACTTCTTGAAAAAGTCGTTTTTCCAGGCGAAAGATCCGGGAATATGGTGGACGAAAGAAAGCTTCATAGTTCAACAACTCATTTAACTTTTGTAGCGCCGATATTGCGGAATGTGGCCGTGCGTCGTCAATGCGACACGGCACCGTTTCTTACAGGATCTATGCGTCGAATTTTTTCGGTTTTGCAATTGTTATAAGTGCTCCTAAACAGATGAAATGCTTACATTTAGTTTCTCTGCAGGTTTTCCAATATTTTCGTTAGTATTTGACCCAATACAAGTCTTCTATTCATAGACGTCGTCCGTGACCTCCTCCATGTTCAACATCGAATTCACTACCACGAAGTTCTTGAAGTTAATGTTGCACTGAGCATTTTTTAACATTTACTTTACTCTAACTTACTATCTCATTAAGGTTTCGAGCCGTTTGCGCTATAAACGACAGGGTTTGAATTCACAGAATAGGATTAGCCCAAAATGCAGTTTTCACAGCTCATGTTCTGTCTTGCAAAATTTGTCATCAGCGCGTTTCACCCCATAATTAAATTACTCGATATGAAACTGAAACTAAGTTTGCAATTGTATTAGCAGTATTGAATTCGAACAATGCATATAGAAAAAATGATACTCGTGCCTACCTTCTCGAAAAAAGTGATAAAAAGTGGAGATCAAGCAAAGGCATTAACATTATGTTCTGCAGCCAACCACGCCCATTGAAAAGGTCTGCTGTGTGGCAGTGAAAAATGAATTTTAGTGATGCCGCCCGCTCGTGTTCCTTGAATGATTAGTGGGAGCCTAATCGATGCGGGTGATACAATACAAAGTTCTGCAAGAAGACTATAAAAGAATTCTATGAAGAGGGAAGAATATTGGACGGAGCACACGCAACGCCCACTGAAACTTCGTTATTTATCAAATTGTAATGATCGCTTTCTGAAACGTGAGTGGAACAGCTACGGCTTCCAGCAAAGCAGTGCAGAAGAAATCTACAGTTATTACTCAGATCTCTTCAATCGCCACGTCTCCCTGTCCTCATAATAAATAAAAGAAATGGATATTTCGTCTCTTTTGCTTCTTCCCTCCGAAATCCCGTGTGGTATTTTATCGGTGAAGAATCGAACAACACTAGTTCCTGAAAGGATACGGCTTCAGCACCCCATGAACCTTTCGCCAGTCCTCATAAACAAAGTTTGGCCAGCCTTCACCTGTCACCTGTATCACTTGTAGCCCCGTTGATCGTCGAGTGACTCGAGCGGATGCCAGCAAATTCTCCATTTTTCCCTGTCGCGTGCAAGAGTATCCCAGTGGGTTCTGCTCGCTCTAGGGACTCGTTAAACATCATATCTTCCTTCTAGGCTTTTCGTAAAGAACTCCGGCCATTGGTTCCGCCGTCTTTCTGTAGTACGCTTAGCAACCCGAGGAATCCAGTCACTAACGGCTCTTGTCCGGTTTCTATGGTTCTTATTCAACGGAAGACTAGAAGTACTGCGTTACTGTTCAAGACGGGTGATCGCGACAATGTCAACATCTATCGTCCAATCTCTTTCTTGTCTTTCATCTACAAACTCTTTGCTCTAGTCATCCTAAAAAGAATTAACAGAAAACTGAACCAAGGAGAGCTATGCGAGTAAACAAGATTTTGAAATGGATTCGGTACGATACATTACGTCCACACGATAACGAGCCTCACTGGAGTAACATGAGAATACAGGAGACGACTCTGTCTCACTCTGACCGATTTAAGCAGAGCTTCTGACTCAGTTGAGAGAAATGCAGTCATGAAAGCCCTGGATTATTAATGTACCCACAATCAATACAATCATTTTCTCCATGAGCTATATAAAAATTTGCGACCCAAAACATAACCATGTGTTTGTTGGTAGAGCGATACTATCTGACCAAAATTATGTGCTGTCAAGAGAGCGTCATACAATCCTTGCAATAGAACAAGTTTACTTAATACTTGAATGGGCCGTTCTCACTGGTTGTGCAGGCTCCAGCATAATCTCCATTTTTTGGAGATTTGCTGGTTAAGCCGTTATGGTTTCCTGGACTCCCGAGGTCAGCCCGGCCAAAGTCTGCCCGAGGTCATCACCACCACAGGCAGTTGCAGCCCTTGTGGGTCAGAGGCAGATTTACCACCATGCGGCTATGATACCAAAATGGTGGCGGGTCCTGGTATAGGTTTGCTCTTAACTAGGTTTCCTGATAGAAACGCCGGACTCCTTCTCAGCTTGGGAGACCCTGCCAAGGAATGAATTCTCCGCTGTACATCGAAGTCCGACACCCAGGAACACCTCCCAGCCACGATGAGACGGTAAACCATTAGGAGGTGTGGTGTGGTCCGGAGTACAGTGGTGTGCACAGTAACACGCATAACTGTTAAAATAATGCATTAACTAAGTAGTGTGGTCCTCAACCTAATACTCAGTTCATCCTCAGCGGAATGAATACCTCGAAATGCACTACCAATGTCTCTTTAGATCGGAAAATCAACAATATAAAACACTTAGCCATAGAGTTAAGCAGAAGAAGATGAGTGCATCGGTGAGGTTCAAGGGCATCCACCCAAGACGGGGACAACAAGTAACACCCGACTCCGTGGCACTTCTTCGACTTCACAATTCTCGCTGCCATAGCGTATGCGCCAGAAGGCTGGTCACTACGTAGACAGTATAGAAGATCACTCAGCATTATCGGTTTCGCAGTTGAAAGGATGGTGGTGTGAGTATCCTGAATCACGCAGGTTATGGAGGGAATAGCATGTTCTGACTTACGTCAATGATCAGAAATCCGAGTTTTCTTTATACACACCAAGGATAAAAAGGGTAAACGATAAATGCATGTGAACGACAACAGATGGACAAGAGGAGTTAGCTACTGGTTTACATGGGATGTCAAGCGCGTACCAAGAAGACCACCGACCCGATGGTTAGGTTCGTTGGAAAACCTTAGATGGAAGGAGATCAAAAAGTCCTTAGGATGAGCAGAATTTACAGGGTTACTCTTATACGCGACAAGTTCATATGAATGGTTTACATTTGCTCGCTTGAGGTGTTCGACAATTAACGGGACGACAATTTGTGCAGGTGAACAGTTGAATGGCAGCAGACATTGTAGATACGTCAGTGACTGAGGCAATAACGAGTAGGGCAAGTCTTTTGCAGAAAAATGGGAGTTGCTTATCTCTTCTTCTGAATTTTTGATTGGTACTGCCTCAAACTAAGTACATGGGAACAAACGTCAGAAGCCACATATGGAATCATCGTTGATTTCACGAAGGTTGCTTAGAATTTAAAATTGCCCTCCTTTCTTTTCGACAGCAAATTTTCGAGAACTAGAGATTTCCCGGGTTTACAACTTCACAAATGTGTAGAAAATGCTTTTTTTATCCATCTAGAGGCAAGATATCACATGCTACGTTTAACTATATCATCTACCGTTCTTATTGCTGTCATCTCATGAAAAGACTCTATAGTCCAACACAACAACAGGAAATCAAAAAACTATGAAATACTCCGTAAAATTTGAACTTTCCATGCCCTATATAAGAGGTGATTTCTGTATGCTAACAATTCCCTGTAATTTTCGGTAGCTAGAAGACTCACGAAGTTGACCAATTGAGTGCAGAAGAGATTCTGCTTCAACCCTCTAGCTAAAAGTAGTAACTTTTCTAAACTGCATCTTTGATTCCACTTTATTTAATTTTATCGTTTCAAAAATTCGCTTTTTATCATGTTAGGATATGAAAACATGAATTTTGTTGGCGAAGATCTCCACATTGCGACGGCTGTTACTTCAAATGATAAACTTCGAAGTGGTGACTAAGACATGCTTGTTGAAAGGCGAAACTGAGTTCGGGCTCGTTTCAACTGGAATTGGAAGCCAGTCAACTGACTCGAAAAGCAGCAGTAGCAACGATTCTACTGGAATTGCCTTAGTCTTGCCAAAGATTTCAGAGTCATTGTTCTACTGTTATTGACGAGCATTTGGGAAGATGCGAGTATAGAAGGTGCCATTTGTGAGGTTGCGGCCATTCTACTGCTCTTTCGTCGGTTTCCTCTTTTTGTTTCCTCTCACACTTTCTCATACACCTCCATTTCGATTTCTTTTATAAAATCCTTTGTTTATTGGCTTTGTTAGTCTTATTCGTCAAAAATTTACTATTCTGGTCTTAAATTATTCCTGGTAACGACGACCTTATTTTCGGCTTCAACCTACTGCTGAGAAATGACGGTGAAGAAATTGGGAACGTGGAAAATAACACGGGGCTTAGGCGCTTTCCGTTGATGAGCCTAATGGAAATGCATCGGAGAAAGAGCATGGAGTTTTTGATGAAGCAGTGATTGGTGGCCTAACAATGTTATGCCACATAGATTCTAAATTACTAGCTACATTCAATCTAGTGTATATCCACAAATCCTGTTTCAGTGCGCAGAACTGAGTTTTTCATAATGCAAGTTTTCTAGGGAAATATACATTATAAAGACTACTCTTCTCATAGTTGGTACATAAGACTTCTTTTGTCTAGAGGCTTCCGGGTCTAATGAGTTCTCTAACAGTTATAAAACATCAATTAAGCACTTCCGATCATCACTTAGTTTGGAATCGCTTATACGATCGTCTATGTTGAACGAAAAACAGCGTGATCTGACCCAATGGCAGAAACGGAGATTGAATATGCTCCGGTACAACATGCTTCATATTTTTTAAGATGTGTACATTAGAGAAACAGGTGAACACTTCGTGTTCGCATGAGAGAACACCCATATGGAATGTTTAGAACTCGAGCATTCACTCCTATATGTACACGTAAAGGACAAAGACACAAGGGCGACGATTTCCATGTGATAGGCACAATGCTGGAGAAGAAATCAAAACCATCGACACTCAAAACCCTCGGGGTTTTTTGGATTTATTTCAGAAATCCTAAAATAGATCTGAATGCAGAGTGCCCGACTAGGACACATGGTATGTCATTACAGCGCACAAGTGACTTTACTTACGCTGAAGGAGTTAAACGGTAGGTGGGTTTTTCTTAGTAGTTTGATTTTCAGGCTGGTTTTTGAGATTTAACGTTCATGATTATCTGAAATAAGGAATGAGGAGATCAAGATCACACGCCTACCACAGCTATCCCGCGCAGCCGCAACGTTCAACTGTGACGCTGCGTCAGCGACGCGGCAACGTCCAGTTGCAACGCGGCGTCAGTGACAAGGCAACGCTCAATCGCGACGTGGCGCCGCCGGCGTCGGCGGCGTTGGCGTCGCCCCCACCTGGCTGCCATTGCAAATTCTACAAAGCTTTCTTCAGTATTTTCCTCTATGGAAAAGGAGGAAAATGCCTCAAAGAAAAGTGGTAATCGCCTTTTCCTTAGCTCATTATTTCAGACTACAGGTAGAGGGACCACATTACATTACTATTATATTTAATTTTTCATTTCTAGAATGTTTGTATTCGTGCGCAAATCACTATTGATAGAAAGTGATTCGTTTCGAAGTAAACGTTCACTTACGACCTGTCTACGGACAAGTAAATGTACGTTGCTTTTAATTTCGTAACTTGTAGTTATGCAGATCGTGTGAGAGTAAGTGCTGATGTTCAACGGTTCAGGTTTCGTACGGTGATACAAGGGTGCACTTAACCTGTCACCGCAAAAGACTGCTCTGCGTGATGTTCTGATATCACGGCTTCGACCATACGTGGGCCGTTTCAAAAGGTTTGGCATTCTATTCACATTTTTTCTTCTTGTGAAACACCGTTCTAAGAAGTGTCAAGTGTACACTCATTTATTCTATATTGATCTTTAGCACTGGTTTTCACGTGCAATGATGCCTGGGCACCTAACGACGTCATGCACCGAATTCCAAAGAAACGGCTAGTACACTTGGTACATTTCAATGATTGCATCTCACCGTTGCAGCAACGTGTCCGTTTGCTTCAGACTTGTATAGTACCTCCTTCATAGGTTTCTATGGGTGCTCTGTTTTCCATGTCTTTTCACTGTCCTCTGCCTTCTTTAGAATGCATTATATATTACTGTCTCATAGCATATTCTGTTTTCCATGTCTTTTCACTGCACTCTTCCTTGTCTAGAACACACTATATATTACCATCTCATAGCACACTTTCCATTCGAGGTGTACATTGTTTCATGCGCACGTTATGGGAGTTGATGTATATGTGAATATTGTAGAAGTTTATGTCGGATTTCAACCTGTATTTTCAGTGCGATGTATCTCAGTTCAGAATAAACATTATCAACCAGAATGAGGACCGTTAGAGGCATTGGTTTTTGCCAACCAATAACACGTTTATTTAAACCACTTCCTCAGAACTCCGAACTTTTAGAGAGATGAAGTTGTCGAAGGCAATCTCGGTCTCAGATTGGTTTTTGGAGCATTCTCCTATAAAAATATCTCGTGATGCTTTTTAGGGTGTTAGTAAGATGGGCTCACCTCGTTCAGCTTTGGCAGCATCCGGTGGTACGCTGTCACGTCGAAAAACTGGTCCGGTTCTGTGGACCAAAGTCGACTTGCGGAAATACCACAGCGCGACGGTTTCTTCCATTTTCACTCAAATCGTACACCGTAGTTCTTCTACATTCAAATTTTCTTCAAATACTCTCAAACGGTCAAGACGCTTGCACTCAGTTCTTCTGAAAATTCTCGGACATTTGTGCTTGTATTTGCTTCAACCAAAGTGCATAGTGCATCGAAAAGGACGTCTCCGCGACCTCCCTCATCTTCGATGTCGAATTTACCACGAAGGATTTTTTGGAACCAAAATTGCATTGTGCGTTCCTTAACACTTTTTTGGCCCTATCCCTCATTAATGCCTCGAGCTTCCTGCGCATAGGTCACAATTCGAAATCATACGAGAATAAAGAAAGATAAAAAAGGATAATACTCGTGGTCCCGAGGAATGCGCCGTGCTTTCAGCTTCATAAAGCGTCATTAGAGGCGATTGATTGCATATTTGGCCTATAAGGCAAATAATTGTGTTTTATCAATGCATCACGCCATTGCTACTATCCTCGCAGGGAAGACTACCTCTAGGGTTTTTTTACTCCGGAAAGGTACTAACAGTTGTTGAGTACAGCGCGCGGGATCGAACCATAAACCTTGTAAGCCATACAGCGACCTCTAACCACTGCTCTACCTGCGCCATCCGTTGACGTAGATTTCTCCAAATTGCTGTATTGAAATTTCAAATTCTAACCTTTTGAGTTTGCAACAATATAATTTGTATTATAATACAACTATACACTTCGAAAGAGCACAAAATCTTGTCGGTAACAGCACGAAAGGGCGCGTATGGCGCAATGGTCAGGAGCGCCTTGCAACGCAAACGTGAAATCGATTCCCGCTCCCATGGCCTACCAAGCCTTCCATCACTCCGAGGTCGGCAAATTCGTACTAGACCTGTCTGGGAGGATAGCAGCACTGGCTCGATACATCCGTAAGCCACCGCGATTAAAGGCCAGATATGCATTCAGTCACCTCCAACGGTACTTAATGAAGGCAAATGCGTGTCGCATCCCTCAGGGATTGATCGAAGCGGAGAGCTTTATCCTTTTTTTAACAGGTCGACAGGAAACATCGCTCGAAAGAGAATATTTTTGCAAAGTTTCCATGTTAATATCCCGAACACTAATAAACACTAATTCATCCACGGTTGGTAACGACAACGATGGCTATTTTTGATTAAGGTTTATTTATAATAGCAACTGTTCAAAATTCATAAGGCATTTCAAATAGAGCAGCTATAGAATGATTTCAGTAATGTAGAAATGACCGAAGCTTGTACTAAAATTTATTCCGGGGTACCAAAAATTGGTAAGTGGTTCGATCAAAGAGCCAAGGCAACAATCACTGTTTTCTTGCCGTCGTAGCAGTGCAGTCGTTGTTGTTCCTGTTGTTGTTATTGTTGCTGCTGCTGCAGACAGTGCAGGATATGTTGTTGATCAGATGGCCAACTGGTACTTCTTACGTGAAGATCTCATTATGTATCGCAGGCACATTCCACAATAATCATA
>UYYA01001369.1:0-15212 GCA_900624975.1 Angiostrongylus costaricensis
CCAGAGACCATGTAGAAAAGAATAAATCCCACTTCCTAAGCCGTTTTAGTTGTTTTTGCTTTCACGTGAAAGAAGCCCACAATTTTGCAAAACGCTCCGTGTAGCACGTTTCGAGCCAGCGACCTAAGGATTGCTGCAACTCTACAGTCCTCCGCTCTACAAACTGAGATATCGACGGTTGCGCCAGCTTAGTTGAGAACTCGGAATGAGTTTGATTTCTAATTTTTATTGCTGCCAGTTCTCCTTGACCATACACCATGTAGAGAAGTATGATTTCCACTTCCTTAGCCGTTTTCTTTGGTTTTTCTTTCACGTGAACGAAGCCCACCATTCTGCAAAGCGCTCCGCGACCCGGATTCGAGCCAGCGACCTGAGGATTGCTGCAACTCTACAGTCCTCCGCACCACCAGCTGAGCTATCGGCGGTTGCGCGAGCTTAGTTGAGCGCACTCAACGAGTTCGATTTCCAATTTTTATTGCTGCCTATTCTCCTTGACCATACACCATCTAGAAAACGTATTTTCCACTCCCTCAGCAGTTTTCGTTGTTTTTTCTTTCACGTGAACGAAGCCCACTATTTTGCAAAGCGCTCCGCGAGCAGGATTCGAACCAGAGACCTGAGGATTGCTGCAACTCTACAGTCCTACGCTGTATCAACTGAGCTATCGGCGGTTGCGCCAAGTTAGTTGAGGGTACTCAACGAGTTCGATTTTGTACTTTCATTGAACGTTATTCTCCTTGACCAAACACACTGTAGAGAAGTATAATTTCTACTCCCTCAGCAGTTTTCGTTGTTTCTTCTTTCGCGTGAACGAAGCCCACGATTTTGCAAAACGCTCCGTCGAGTTGGACACGAACCAGCGACCTAAGGATTGCTGCAACTCTACAGTCCTCCGCTCTACAAACTGAGATATCGACGGTTGCGCCAGCTTAGTTGAGAACTCGGAATGAGTTTGATTTCTAATTTTTATTGCTGCCTATTCTCCTTGACCATACACCATCTAGAAAAGCGTAATTTCCACTCCCTCAGCAGTTTTCTTTGTTTTCCTTGTTTTCGTTGTTGTTTGTTGTTTTTCTTTCACGTGAACGAAGCCCACTATTTTGCAAAGCGCTCCGCGAGCCGGATTCGAACCAGAGACCTGAGGATTGCTGCAACTCTACAGTCCTCCGCTCTACCAACTGAGATATCGGCGGTTCCGCCAGCTTAGTTGAGGGCACTCAACGAGTTCGATTTTGTACTTTCATTGAACGTTATTCTCCTTGACCAAACACACTGTAGAGAAGTATAATTTCTACTCCCTCAGCAGTTTTCGTTGTTTCTTCTTTCGCGTGAACGAAGCCCACCATTTTGCAAAACGCTCCGTCGAACCGGATTCGTACCAGCGACCTAAGGATTACTGCAACTCTACAGTCCTCCGCTCTACCAACTGAGATATCGACGGTTGCGAAAGCTTAGTTGAGCACTGGGAACGAGTTCGATTTCTAATTTTTATTGTTGCCTATTCTCCTTTGCCATACACCATCTAGAAAAGCATACTTTCCACTCCCTCAGCAGTTTTCGTTGTTTCTTCTTTCGCGTGAACGAAGGCCACCATTTTGCAAAACGATCCGCCGACCCGGATTCGAACCAGCGACCTAAGGATTGCTGCAACTCTACAGTCCTCCCCTCTACCAGCTGAGCTATCGGCGGTTGCGCCAGCTTAGTTGAGGGCACTCAACGAGTTCGATTTTGTACTTTCATTGAACGTTATTCTCCTTGACCAAACACACTGTAGAGAAGTATAATTTCTACTCCCTCAGCAGTTTTCGTTGTTTCTTCTCTCGCGTGAAAGAAGCCCACCATTTTGCAAACCGCTCCGTGTAGCAGGATTCGAACCAGCGACCTAAGGATTGCTGCAACTCTACAGTCTTCCGCTCTATCAACAGAGCTATCGACCGTCGCGGAAGCTTAGTTGAGCACTCGGAACGAGTTCGATTTATGATTTTTATTGTTGCCTATTCTCCTTTACCATACACCATCTAGAAAAGCAAAATTTCTACTCCATCAGCAGTTTTCGTTGCTTCTTCTTTCACGTGAACGAAGCCCACCATTTTGCAAAACGCTCCGTGTAGCAGGATTCGAACCAGCGACCTAAGGATTGCTGCAACTCTACAGTCTTCCGCTCTATCAACAGAGCTATCGACCGTCGCGCAAGCTTAGCTGAGCACTCGGAACGAGTTCGATTTCTAATTTTTATTGTTGCCGATTCTCTTGACCATACACCATGTAGAAAAAACTCAACTAAGCTGGCGCAACCGTCGATATCTCAAATGGTAGAGCGGAGGACTGTAGAGTTGCAGCAATCCTTAGGTCGCTGCTTCGAATCCGGCTCGATGGAGCGTTTTGCAGAATAGTGGGCTTCGTTCACGTGAAAGAAAAAACAGCGAAAAGTGCTGAGGGAGTGGAAATAATTCTTTTCTTGATGGTGTATCGTCAAGGAGAATAGGCAACAATAAAAATTAGAAATCGAACATGTTCCGAGTGCTCAACTATGCTTGCGCAACCGTCGATAGCTCAGTTGGTAGAGCGGAGGACTGTAGAGTTGCGGTAATCCTTAGGTCGCTGGTTCGAATCCGGCTCGACGGAGCGTTTTGCAAAATGGTGGGCTTCGTTGACGTGAAAGAAAAAACAGCGAAAAGTGCTGAGGGAGTGGAAATTATTCTTCTCCAGATGGTGTATGGTCAAGGAGAATAGGCAACAATAAAAATTAGAAATCGAACTCGTTCCGAGTGCTCAACTAAGCTTGCGCAACCGTCGATATCTCAGCTGGTAGAGCGGAGGACTGTAGAGTTGCGGTAATCCTTAGGTCGCTGGTTCGAATCCGGATCGACGGAGCGTTTTGTAAAATGGTGGGCTTCCTTCACGTGAAAGCAAAAACAACTAAAACGGCTAAGGGAGTGGAAATTATACTTCTCTACAGGGTGTTTGGTCAGGGAGAATAACGATCAATGAAAGTACAAAATCGAACTCGTTGAGTGTGCTCAACTAAGCTGGCACAACCGTCGATATCTCAGATGGTAGAGCGGAGGACTGTAGAGTTGCAGCAATCCTTAGGTCGCTGGTACGAATCCGGCTCGACGGAGCGTTTTGCAGAATGGTGGGCTTCGTTCACGTGAAAGAAGAAACAACGAAAACGGCTAAGGGAGTGGAATTTATTCTTTTCTACATGGTGTTTGGTTAAGGAGAATAATGATCAATAAAAGAACAAAATCGAACTCGTTGAGTGCGCTCAACTAATCTGGCGCAACCGTCGATATCTCAGATGGTAGAGCGGAGGACTGTAAAGTTGCAGCAATCCTCAGGTCGCTAGTTCGAATCCGGCTCGACGGAGCGTTTTGCAAAATGGTGGGCTTCCTTCACGTGAAAGCAAAAACAACTAAAACGGCTAAGGGAGTGGAAATTATACTTCTCTACAGGGTGTTTGGTCAGGGAGAATAACGATCAATGAAAGTACAAAATCGAACTCGTTGAGTGCGCTCAACTAATCTGGCGCAACCGTCGATATCTCAGATGGTAGAGCGGAGGACTGTAGAGTTGCAGCAATCCTTAGGTCGCTGGTACGAATCCGGCTCGACGGAGCGTTTTGCAGAATGGTGGGCTTCCTTCACGTGAAAGCAAAAACAACTAAAACGGCTAAGGGAGTGGAAATTATACTTCTCTACAGGGTGTTTGGTCAGGGAGAATAACGATCAATGAAAGTACAAAATCGAACTCGTTGAGTGTGCTCAACTAAGCTGGCACAACCGTCGATATCTCAGATGGTAGAGCGGAGGACTGTAGAGTTGCAGCAATCCTTAGGTCGCTGGTACGAATCCGGCTCGACGGAGCGTTTTGCAGAATGGTGGGCTTCGTTCACGTGAAAGAAGAAACAACGAAAACGGCTAAGGGAGTGGAATTTATTCTTTTCTACATGGTGTTTGGTTAAGGAGAATAATGATCAATAAAAGAACAAAATCGAACTCGTTGAGTGCGCTCAACTAATCTGGCGCAACCGTCGATATCTCAGATGGTAGAGCGGAGGACTGTAAAGTTGCAGCAATCCTCAGGTCGCTAGTTCGAATCCGGCTCGACGGAGCGTTTTGCAAAATGGTGGGCTTCGCTCACTTGAAAGAAAAACAACAAACAACAACGAAAACAACGAAAACTGCTGAGGGAGTGGAAGTTATGCTTTTCTACATGGTGTATTGTCAAGGAGAATAGGCAACAATAAAAATGAGAAATCGTGTAACGAAATGGGTTAGCGGCGAAGTGTAGCGGTTCAGATTGATGTAGAATGTTAGCCACGCGGGTCTTTTAGTTGTTGTAGTTGATCTACCAGCCTCAAACTTGGGTAGTTAAACCTTTAATACATAAACACTATACTAATAACATGATAGTAACGATAGAGAAGTAATGGTAGAGGAATGAGACAAGTTAGAGCTCTGAGGTGCTAAGGCCTGTAATGAAGTGAGGCTAACAATGAGGCAATGGCATTCAAACATTATTATACCATTAACACAATATTAACAATATTAATGAGATTACAACGAAGTAGCCTTTGCTTAACCGTAAGCGATGCCGCGCCGCGTCTCTTCGCGGCAGACGCGGCGGCTGAGGGAGACAGTATGCTGGGGGCGTAGGGAGGAGACTGTATGTCGCGGAGAGGGAGACAGTATGCTGAGGTGGTGAGGGTCACAGACTGCCTATGTTTCGGCCAAGCTAAGATTTCAACATTATAGCGATGAGGAGCATTTTAATGAATCGATGAGTACTGTAAGTTACATGAGCGTTGACGGTGCTATGGACAGTGAATGATGAGTCATCTACGGAACACAGTCAGGCGGCTGGTCGTGAATAACGCTATGTCAGCAACGTGAACTTTGAGCATCGATGGGTGCCACCATTGCCTAAGGGTAAGGGCCATTATGATAAGTGGCTACAAAACTGATAAGCCTATAGCGGCTTAGCAGAATTCATAGCTTATGGTTGGCCGCTTAGCGGCATTGTACACATTGCGTGTACATTGTGGGAGGAATGGTACATGCCACCGATGGCGTTGCTAACAGAACGCAGTTGGTAACACCCGCCACTACTGACATCGCACCGTAGACCAGCTGAGAGACAAGATAAAATAATCTGCTGATCACTGAAAGATGAATGTGAATGTGTGAATGAATGTGATTGAGGATGATTGAGGATATGGTTGTGCGGAGCGGATTGTCCGCGCTACCGATCGAGGGTAAGGTGAGTGATGGCACGTCTCCGCCGTCGAAGGCACCTGGCTTATATCGGCTGCGGGAGCCGCGTGCGTATGCAACCGCGGTTAATCTGGATTGTTGATCCTGGACCGCAATAGACTGTACCTAACTGCCTGAAACATCAAACGTCATTAGCTTCGTTGTTTCGCAAGGAAGTAGTAAACTGTTCTATGGTTACGCCTCCTTCGGATAAGCCTTCGTCGTTATGCTACTGAAGTCAAACCTGAATCGCTATAGTGCCTGAAACATTGAACATAATTGATCGAGAAGATTAGAAAGGTTACATTGCGGTGTTTGATGTGCGAATGCGAGAGGGCCCTATTTGGACTTCAAATACTATTATTTAGTTAGATAGAGAACTTTCCAAGGGAGAAGTTCTGTATAAATCGAACACTTTCCGAGTTCTCAACTAAGCTTGCGCAACCGTCGATAGCTCAGTTGGTAGAGCGGAGGACTGTGGAGTTGCAGCAATCCTTAGTTCGCTGGTACGAATCCGGCTCGACGGAGCGTTTTGCAAAAGGGTGGGCTTCGTTAACGCGGAAGAAAAACAACAAACAACAACGAAAACAACGAAAACTGCTGAGGGAGTGGAAATTATGCTTTTCTACGAGGTGTATGGTGAAGGAGAATAGGCAACAATTAAAATTAGAAATCGAACTCATTCCGAGTGCTCAACTGAGCTTGCGCAACCGTCCATAGCTCATTTGGTAGAGCGGAGGACTTTAGAGTTGCAGCAAACCTTAGGTCGCTGGTTCGAATCCGGCTCGTCGGAGGGTTTTACAAAAGGGTGGGCTTCGTTCACGTGAAAGAAAAAACAACGAAAACTGCTGAGGGAGTGGAAATTATGCTTTTCTACATGGTGTATGGTCAAGGAGAATAATGATCAATAAAAGTACAAAGTCGATCTCGTTGAGTGTGCTCAACTTTGCTGGCGCAACCGTCGATAGCTCGGCTGGTGCAGCGGACGACTTTAGAGTTGCAGCAAACCTTAGGTCACTGGTTCGAACCCGGATCGACGGAGCGTTTTGCAAAAGGGTGGGCTTCGTTAACGCGAAAGAAAAACAACAAACAACAACGAAAACAACGAAAACTGCTGAGGGAGTGGAAATTATGCTTTCTACATGCTGTAAGGTCAAGGAGAATAGACAACAATAAAAATTAGAAATCGAACTCGTCCCGAGTGCTCAACTGAGCTAGCGCAACCGTCGATAGCTCCGCTGGTAGAGCGGAGGACTGTAGAGTTGCAGCAATCCTTAGGTCGCTGGTTGGAATTCGGTTCGACGGAGCGTTTTGCAAAATGGTGGGCTTCGTTCACGTGAAAGCGAAACAACAAACAACAACGTAAACAACGAAAACTGCTGAGGGAGTGGAAATCATTCTTTTCTTCATGGTGTATGGTCAAGGGGAATAGGCAACAATAGAAATTAGAAATCGAACTCGTTGCGAATGCTCAACTAAGCTGGTGCAACCGTCGATCGCTCAGTTGGCAGAGCGGAGGACTGTAGACTTGCAACAATCATTAGGTCGCTGGTTCGAATCCGGATCGACGGAGCGTTTTGCAAAATGGTGGGCTTCGTTAACGTGACAGAAAGGACAACAAAACTGCTAAGGGAGAGGAAATTATACTTTTCTACATGATGTATGGTCAGGGAGAATAATTTTCAATAAAAGTAAAAACCGAACTCGTTGAGAGTGCTCAACTAAGTTGGCGCAACCGTCGATAGCTCAGCTGGTAGAGCGGAGGACTGTAGAGTTGCAGCAATGCTTATGTCGCTGGTTCGAAACCGGTTCGACGGAGCGTTTTGCAAAATACTGGGCTTCGTTAAGGTGAAAGAAAACAACAAACAACAACGAAAACAACGAAAACTGCTGAGGGAGTGGAAGTTATGCTTTTCTACATGGTGTATGGTCAAGGAGAATAGGCAACAATAAAAATTAGAAATCGAACTCGTTCCGAGTGCTCGACTGAGCTAGCGCAACCGTCGATAGCTCAGCTGATAGAGCGGAGGACTGTAGAGTTGCAGCAATCCCTAGGTCGCTGGTTCGAATTCGGCTCGACGGAGCGTTTTGCAAAATGGTGGGCTTCGTTAAGGTGAAAGAAAAGACAACAAAACTGCTTAGGAAATGGGAATTATACTTTTCTACATGATGTATGGTCAAGGAGAATAGGCAACAATAGAAATTAGAAATCGAACTCGTTCCGAGTGCTCAACTGAGCTAGCGCAACCGTCGATTGCTCCACTGGTAGAGCGGAGGACTGTAGAGTTGCAGCAATCCTTAGGTCGCTGGTTCGAATTCGGCTCGACGGAGCGTTTTGCAAAATACTGGGCTTCGTTCACGTGAACGCGAAACAGCAAACAACAACGAAAACTGCTGAGGGAGTGGAAGTTATGCTTTTCTACATGGTGTATGGTCAAGGAGAATAGGCGACAATAAAAATTAGAAATCGAACTCGTTCCGAGTGCTCGACTGAGCTAGCGCAACCGTCGATAGCTCAGCTGGGAGAGCGGAGACTGTAGAGTTGCAGCAATCCTTAGGTCGCTGGTTCGAACTCGGCTCGACGGAGCGTTTTGCAAAATGGTGGGCTTCGTTCACGTGGAAGAAAAAACAACGAAAACTGCTGAGGGAGTGGAAATTATGCTTTTCTACATGGTGTATGGTCAAGGAGAATAGGCAGCAATAAAAATTCAAAATCGATCTCGTTCCCAGTGCTCAAGAGGTTTGACGTAACCGTGGTTAGCTCACTTTGTAGAGTGGAGGGCTGTAGATTTGCAGCAATCATTAGGTCGCGGGTTCGAATCCGGCTCGACGGAGCGCTTTGCAAAATAGTGTTGAAGTTTATTTGTCATTTACCTCTAATTATTTCTATTCACTATATGCATAACATAGTGCCGTTTATTTTATGAGATATGCTCCACTGGATCTTTGGCTGTAAGTCAGTGTATTTAGAAAGTTATTCTCTCAACGGTTTACCTCCTTTTCGTGAGTAGGTGGTGTTCCTATGCCTCGGACTGCGATATACAGCGGGGGATTCATCCCTTGGCAGGGTCTCCCACGCTGAGAAGGAGTCCGGCGTTTCCATTAGGAAGCCTAGCTAAGAGTAAACCAATACCGTAATCCACCTCCGTCATTGTATGAAAATCGCATGGTGGAAAATCTCCCTCTGATCCACAAGTGCTGCGACTGCCTGTTGTGGTGAAGTCCTCGAACAGACTCTGCCCAAGCTGACCTTAGAATTCCAGGATACCACAATGGCTTGGCCAGCAAATTTCTAAGAAATGGTGATCATGCTGGTGCGCGCATAACCAGTGTGGACGGGTTGTTCGAGTGTCGAGTATCAAGTTAGAAAATTATTTTTCGAAAGTCGTGCCTACTTTCGTTTTTGCTCGTTCATCTAGGAAAGACAACGTTCATATGACTTTTGTGTTGTGAACAAGATTTTGAACGTGAACAAAAATTCGCCTATTTTTCCATAGCATTCCAGAAATTTGAAAGAAGTGCTCGAAAGACTGTGCATCGAGGTTGGTGTTACTAAATTGCTGGGCAGCCTGTGTTAAAGAGTGGAGTCAGGAACTGGGTTTCTTCAGTTAATGGTAGATTCAAAATGAGTTGCTGTCATCCACATCAAATTGTTGTATACGAGTTGATTTACTTTCTTTCCTATCCGTTGTCCCACCTTTTCTGATTTATTCAATTCAATAGGCGTTGTGTGTGTTTCTGCGACACGATTCGAAATGTAAAGAACAATGCAATCTCTTTGGTAACACAAGGATTCGGGAAAAGTTTTTCGTCAAAAACTATCCAATTCTCAAACTAGTCAGACGAATGAGAAGGAGAGGAAGGGTGATGTTTAACTTCCATCGGCGCTGTATTTGTCATGATTTCAGAGAGGGTTGCTTGTGAACGAATCGGAATGCCAACGGTCGTCGGTTTTTTTCCTGTTTGAGATTGTTAAGTTAATGAATAAACAAATGAATAATATACATATACGTATATCGACTGATCGGTTAATTGATTGGATAGCCAGTCACGCAATCTCGACATGAGACTCTTAGAGACGTGTCTATGAAACGGGTTTGGATGAGTAGTTTTTACATGTGACCGTCGTCGGCCGGAAATTCCTTCGAAACAGCAAAATTTTCCTATGAATTTGCTATCTCATCCGATCACATTCGCTCAACCTCCATAACGAAATTTGGCAAGGCCAAAGTCAAGCTTAGGTCGAGAATGCTCTTCTAGCAATTAATTTCCCGAAAAATTCATCAGGTGGCATTACACCTTAATGCCTTCATGTCAAGTTTTTCGATGTATCTACCGTCGTCCTTTCCAATCTTTAAAAGTGACGTTAAATTGTGACTTATTTCAGGATTATTTTCTTAAGATATTAAGTGGGTGTTACTTTCACAGATTTTTTATTTTATTATTTTTTAGTACTTATTTTTCATTACTTCATTTGGCTCTTCTTTATATCTACCGTGCCGATCCCAGCACTCCTTTCCTCGCATCCAAAAAAGCACAAAGATCATCGAACTTTGCGCGTGGCTACGGTTCCTGCTTGAGGATTTTCAATTCATCTTGAATGTCGTAGAATGCTGATCGAGCAATGCTCCCTGGAGTCCTGAGATAACAGAGCTGGAGCGTTCCCAATTGGATTGCAGAGAACGGTTTTTTTCCCCAGAGAACTCCGGTACAGATTCCTCGACTCCGGAGAGATGAGAAGCTTGGTTGGACCGAAACGGGATCGAACTAGTACCATGCTCGTGATGACGGACATCACCACCACTGTGTTATCCGCCCCTCTACAGATTAAAAAGTTTCAATTCGTACCTTCATTTGATGTGCTCTATTAACACTGACGTATTCTAGGTGGAATGTTGGTAGAAGGGACCCCAGAAAGGTTAATTGCTTGTTTTTGACAAGTGGAAATAACTTTTCAATAACTACAGCAGTTGTGGAGTTGGAAACTTGAAATAGGCTTAAAAAATGGGCTTTATCCTATCGCTCTAGGCACACAAACCAGTTTTTTGGAATTTCTGCTTCGATCTTGAACCTAATTAAAATTCGTGTCATGAAATATTGAAGACGATGGGCATTTATAGATCCTAATGGTTTTTTCTTTCTAGTCATAAAGTTCGCGCTGAGCTATGTCGGCTTAAAGTTGAAGAGCACAATAACCTTCAGCCACTTGCGATTGTATACGGTAAAATTCGACTGCGTGTTGAAAATGATTGATTTCCGTTAGTTGTTACGTGCAACGATGTTTGATCTTTTCGCCGTACTCGTGTTTCTTGATGACCAAACTACATGAATAGTTGAGCACCTGTCCTTTCACAGAAGAGATTTCGCTCTGTGATCTCGAGGTTGAGCATACTTTGTATTGTGGTATAGAATCACATGCACTGTGTTCTGCCAGAGTTCGTCCTTTAAAATATTGAGGAACGAGCGTAAACTTCTAAATATCTCAATACGTGACGGTAGAGACAAATATCAGCTTTATAATGCAACACAACATCGCGCTGTAAAGACGAAAATGATTGTCCAATACTGAAAAGAGCGGCGATCGGTGCCGTATAATTGGAAACAAATTCATGTTGAGTTTTGAGGATTAAAAGTGTCGACGTACTTTATATAAATTTTGACATCAAGTTCTTCTCATTTTAACTTAACTATAGCTTTCAGCGGGGATTATTTGCAGTGATCCATTTATCTAATGCTATCATAAGTCGCACTTCGATTGTCCAGTCCTGAATATCCTTCTGATCTACATCGTGGTGAAGACCTGGATACGCCCTTACAAGCTTACGTCAGGAGTCCAGGGACGATCAAGCTGCACGATCAGCAATAGGCCCGCTTCAGTACCCCGCACACTGGGTGCTCCCGTCTATGACGTCAAACGACGACCGGTGAGAGGCTAGAAAATCTCGGGTTACGCAGGACGTCATTGGAACCGGATCTGAAGAACACACGCACGACACGCCATGGAGATTGTTTCTTACTATGCACGTACAATACCAGAACACTCTCCACAGACGCCGATCTTCAAGCCCTTCTTGTAGCTGCAGATCGCATTAAATTTCATATGATCGCATTACAAGAAACAAAAATCAAGAAGACCGACATACGCCAGCTAAACAACGGGATCCTTATGATCCGTGGAGAAAAGGTCCCGTTACGAAATGTCGGTGGAGTAGGCTTTGTCGTCCACCCGTCCACTGTCCATCTCGTCGATTCATACATTTTCCTTCCCCTTCGCATAGCCGTCTCCCGTCTTCAGCTGTCACATCATAAGAAGATCACTATCATCAATTGCTACTTACTGACGGACGCAGCTGTGAGTACGAGTTAAATGCCATCTACTATCAGTTGGAGGAAGTCATCCACAATGATAAAGCATATCATAAATTTGTTGTTGGAGACTTCAACGCCAGAATAGGAAAGACCAACGAGAGCGAATACAGGATCGGAAATTTTAGATTAGGAGAAAGAAATGAGAATGGGAATCGTCTCGCAGGACTCCATTCAGCAGCACGTTTCTTTCATGGAAACTCGTTTTTCCAGAGGAAAGAAAGCCGTCGCTGGAAATGGAGGTCTCCCAACGGCATGACTCATGCGGAGATCGACCGTATTCTGACAAACAGAAAATGGTGCTTACTTGAGAAATCGGTAGGCTCATCATTCTGTACTGCTTCCGATCACCGCCTTCTTCGCGCAAAGACTCGATTCATCCGCAAGCTAGAAAAGAACTCTCTTCATCGACCACGAGGAAAAAGTCTAGCTGTATACGAAGAGAACATTCTGAGCGAAGTCCTGTCCAAACGTGACTGGCAGATTAAAGAAGATCCGACCGAGGACTACGAGCTGCTTGTCGAAGGACTTAAAAGCTGTGCCGAATTCGCCTCAGTTCCTCAGGCAAGAAGATCGGATTGCATCTCCATCACTACTAAGGAGTTACTCGAAAAGAGAAGGAAACTGAAGTTTGATCTAACTACAACACGTTTAACATGGCTAGCAATAAATGCCAACTGTAGAAGAGCTTTGCAGGAAGATCAACAACGGTACAAACAAAAGAAAATACTGAAAGCAGCAGAGAAAAGAAGCAGTCTGAAAAAATTCCGTCGGGACTTGTGTGATTATAATGTTTCGCTGTTAGCCCTCATGAACGAAGATGGGATCAACCACAACGTTGCTGAGATATTTGCAAAACTTTGAACCGCAGGTGTCTATGGTGGGAAACGAACGCGCTATTGTCCTTTCCGGGGAGTAACGCGTTCACCACCACACCATGCGGGTCCTTTGTTTTGCATGTCTCTCAGCTATTTCTATCGATCTTTGCCACCGGAAAGGACAATAGCGCGTTCGTTCCCCCACCATAGACACCTGCGGTTCAGAGTTTTGCAAATATCTCAGCAACGTTGTGGTTGTATTTCGCTTAGTACCCTGCCGCGAAATTATAGTAGGCAGAAAATAAAAAAGGTATAACATTGAAGATGATATCGTCAAAACTTCTTACCATGATATGAAATTAATAGCAGAAACGTTCCACACCAACCTTTTCCGTTCCACAATCCCCGTCCCGGCCCTAATATTCCCGCTGGAGAAAAACCACCTGGAATTCTTCCGAAGGAGGTTCGAGTTGCGATAGAAAGCATGAAAAGAGACGCAGCTCCAGGATCCGATAATATCACTAGCGATTTCCTTAGAGCTGGAGGCCACAATTTAGATGCACTCCTCGCAGATCATATGACAGGCTACCTTCAAAAGGAAAAAATCCTAGGCCGGTGGAGGACATCGTTGCACGGTCATCCTGCCCAAGAAAGGAGACCGAAGAGATTTTCGTAGCTATTGCCCCATATGCTTGTTCAGTGTACTCTACAAGCTCCTCACGAAGATTATTCTCTCGTGCATATCAAGGACAATGGATGAGGCGCAACCAATTGAGCAAGTAGGATTTCGAAAAAGATTTTGCTGCATGGACCACATCCAAACCGTGTCCAGGGTCATCGAAGTTTGTCGGGAATACCACTTGCCTATAGTCCTAACCTTTGTTGACTATGAGAAAACGTTTAACAGTGTCGAAACGAATGCAATCCTATCATCACTCGTCGATTAAGGTGTGGACCCGTCCTACATAAGGACTCCGTCCGACTGTTATCGGAATTGCACTGCGAAAATACAGCTTTTCCATCGACTTCTCACAATACCCATAAGAAAAGGGGTTCGACAGGGCGACACAATATCGCCAAAGGTGTTCAGTGCCGCACTACAATGGATAATGAAATCACTCGATTAGGATGAGAAAGGCATACGTATTGATGGAAATTTCCTATCAAACCTTCGTTTTGCCGACGACATTGCCATCTTCTCGAGAGGTACTAGCGAAGCAGAGGTGATGATCAACAGGCTCAACGAAGCGGGAAAAAGATCGGATTTCGCATAAATCGATAGAAGACCCAGCCCATGAAAAATCCATGGTGCGAAGGCAAATAAATTGAATTGGATGGCTCTGTCATTGCAGAGACCACCTCGTATGTTTACCTCGGGCGATTAATGGACATGGAAAACAGCATGAAGGAGGAACTAGATAGAATAAGGAAAGCAGATTGGGCCGCATTCGGGTTTCTCAAAGAAGCCACCAACCAACTGATGAACCCGAAAATCCGCGGTGGGTTGATACTTCAACTACGTCAAGAATGCTTCGAACTACTCACAGAGCGCTTGAGCGATGTCTTCTGAAATATAACCGGCACTCTCAATATCCAGCCGGAATGCGAAGCTCTGACCTTCGAAACCTGTCACATCTTGGAGATCCAGGAGAATAATACATCAACAGCGAAACATAGAAGGGCCGGTTACATAATAAGAAGAGCAGACGACAGATGGACGAAAAGAACGGTGGAGTGGACTCCAAGAGAATGCAAACGTCTCCTTGGACAACCACCTACACGTTGGGCGGACGTTTTCGTGAACAAAGTTAATCATCCGTACCCGCAGGTGCAGTTGTTTTACAGATCACGATATGAGACTCGCAAGCGCTACCATGCTCGAACAAGACCACCACCATGGACTACAATTGCGAGAGAAAGGAACGAAATGCATATGTGCTGGTGTCCGCACAGCTCGTGAAGGTCGAAGCAGTAACCTCATACCTTCCTTACTCTTAAGGCCGTTTATACAATTGTGATCATATCTGTATCAGAGGGATATTCTTCAAGTGGATTACATCATTTCAATAGATTCCAATGGGTTACGATAGCGCAATGGCCAGACGTGACGTGCAACGCATGCACTATGCCCGTGGCTCGAAAATGCTGCTCGCCAACCGTTCGTTTCTCATAGTTAGTGTCCGCCAGACCACTACATTCCACTCTGTGCCACTTAAAGTTCCACAGACTAGCGAGATTGAAATTGGTATTCTCTGGAGCAGCATACTCGCTTCTTATTTTCAGTGATTGCTGTGAAGACGTATCTTATCCGGCCTATATGATTTTCGGCATCTTAGTGCATCGCTATTTTTGACCATCGGCATAAGTTCGAGCTTCAGTTGCCGTATATGCCCAATGTGGGGTTGAATTCATCAGATCATCATCAACTTTGATTTTGATATGATGGCTTTTTGTGTATATTGACATTTTAGATTGGTACCATTTCACGTAAAGGGTGTGTGTAGCGAAATCGTTAAGGTGCTATGCAATGCAAAAATGTGGGTGGTTCGATCCCGCGTCCTATGCTCACGAACCTTCCGATCCCTCCGCGGTTGGACAATTGCTACGAGATTTGTCCAGGCTACTGCAAGCCCTTCTACAAGCGAGATATCACCTCCAACGATACTCAATGATGTCGAATGCATGGCGTATCTCTCAGGGATTAGTCAGTGCCGGACACTCTACCCTTTATCCCTTTTTCTTACAGTTGTCGCTATAGGAGTTAGGGTTCATG
>UYYA01001370.1:0-15195 GCA_900624975.1 Angiostrongylus costaricensis
ATGTTGTCGAATATTCAGTTTGAAATATTTAACAGGTCCGACTATTTGGTGAACAACTAGAAGGAAGATTGAAATAAATTAATGGCTAGAAATATAAGCTTTTGAGAGTTATTGATCTATCAAATAAAAAGTATCACATTGCTCAGTTTGAGTTTCAAAACCGCTGATATAGTTAAACTTTTCAAATTCTCAACTTCTATCTATCGTTGTTATTATCGACAGTATTATGAACATTTTAACTAGCGCTATGATGTTAACATTACCTTCTAGGTCATGGACTACGATCTCTTGTCGAGTAACGACGAAATTGGCCACGCTATCATTGGTCCATTGGGTGGCGAAGCTGGTGCGCGTCAATGGAAGGAGGTGATAGAACATCCAGAAACGCCACTCGCCGTATGGCATCGGTTGACTCCACGATGCTGACGAACTAATCTACAGCGAACTTCCGCTCCAGTAAAAGATGCCCTATATGAACCACAACAATAGACACCGTTGGAAATCACAACCCAGTAAATTCTATTTCGTAGAAATCGTTACACACGAATGTAAATAGAATTTTCTAGAAATAGAAATTGGTGAATTGGAGATAGACCTTGACTTTTTAGTAGAAATTTGTTTACTTTACCTTTGTTTTGATCATTGTCTTAATTTGGCTCTGAGAATGTGAGAATTGATTTCAGTGGATTTCAGTGGATTTCAATGGATCAACCTACGCAGTGAAATAAGCTAAGATGACATCAAAGAAATAAAAGATCGTAAAGATAGTCAGATGGTTAAGATATGTCAGAATATTCTTGGGATGGTTCTAAAGGATGTTAGGGGCAGAGAAAACACAGTGGAGGAAATGCTCGTTAATAACTCCATAGAATGATTTCATGGTTATAAAATGTTCCTGGTTCTTCGATGCATCGATGTGAAATTAAATTTGCCAAGATGTTAGTTCGCTTAATTGAAGTTACTCCGGGTAAAACGAAAGTCATATTTATTTAACAAGGGATAAACAGTGCAGATGATTTAATGCATTCTTTGCAATACATCTGAGATCGGACAACTTAATGTGTGAAAGGGAAGCAAACGGGAAAGATAAAGACAGAACAAAATCTGCGAAGGGAAAAATTCAGGGGCAAACGAAGAGGGATAAAAATGTACTATTGGGAACAGTGAGAAGAATAAGGGTCAAAGAGAAAGGGTCAAAGAGAAAGCGATTGAGGATAAAGTAGAAAAAAAACGGAGCAGTGGATAGAAAAGAGAGAGATGGACACCAAACGACTAGGTTTATGATCACAATTTTAACTTATTTACTGCCAACTTTATTTAACGGCAGGATATACAATGTGAAATATAACTTCAATGATGCTGAGATATTTGCAAAGCTGCGGACCGCAGGTGTATGCGGTGGGAAACGGACGCGCTATTGTCCTTTCCGGGAAGTAGCGCGTCCACCACCACACCACGCGGGTCACAATGTATACCCTGCCGTTAAAAAGAGTAGGCAATAAATAATAAGTTAAAATTGTGGTTATAACTGCGGCCTCAGCTTAACTGGGTTCGTTGCCGATTTGGGCGCCCCGATCAATCCCGCTGACGGGTGATCGCTGATGGCAAAAGATCGATAGAACTAGCTGAGAGACAGGCGAAACGAAGGACTAGGTTTATGGTTAGTTAATATATAGATTGGTTGAGTCAATAATGTTTTGTCGATCCCTGAATGTTCAAATGTGTTATAACCATTTCAGCTTGAAAACATGGAAATCCTATTAGCCGTCGAGTTTTTCTTCCCATTTGTAATTCACTGGGTACGCGACTTACTTCCGACTAAGTTGCTGAATAAATGCGAAAAGTTATACTATGAAATATTTTAAAATACGTGGAAAAAAACTGTGGAAAACGAAATCCACAAATCACCAATCTTGAGTATTTGATGAAAAGGGTTAACATTCCTGGTACAATTAATGTAATCTATAATCGATCGGGAAATTGGTACCAGACTTCTTTGGGACAAGTTCGCTCTCCTAATACATGTGGGAACGCTCCATCGCGGCTATCCCAGCATTCCAGGCAAAATCGAATCAAACAACACTCGATGACATTGACGACGGAAGAGAAATTCTCAAGCAAAAACTGAATGCACACGAAAAGAGTTTGAAGACCTCTTTTGACGGTGAACGCGGGAAGATGAATCGAATGCAAGAAGTGCTAGGATCCATAAAGTGTGGTGCATGTCGGGTCGTGTAATAAAAAATAATAATATAAAAAACTATCTGTACTTTTGCTCACTTTTATAAGTACTCAGTAGTCAAGCTGGGCACTTGTAGCGAAGTGGTGTGCGCGTCTAACGGAGTGGTAGAAGGCGCTCTGCATACACATGGGGTCGATCCTGACGCCCGAGGTCCACCAAGCCCTCTATCCCTCAGGGATCGGAAAATTATTACCAGACTTGTCTGGTCTACGAGGATACCAACACTAGCTTGATACATTGATAGGCCACCACGAGTCATTGTAAAAACCAGATAAGTACTCAATCAACTCTACCGATGCTTAATGAGGTCGAATGCATGACGCATTCCTCAGAGATTGATCAACGCCGAGAACTTTATTTTTTATCCTTTCCTCCCTTTTTGAAGCATCGGCTTTTGTTCTTGGGTGCTCATCAATGCTTTCCTGTACACCCTTTCTTTGTTTCATCGTAGTCCCCACCTACTATTACTTTAAATGTGTTAAGGAATTAATCAAGAGGTCAAATTTTAGTGCTGTCATTTCACTGACTGAGAATTTCTAAATTTTGTTCAGTAAACTCCTCATAGACAGTAATAATGAAAAGGTTACCGATGACGACGAGACAATTGGCAAGCAGTCAAGTTGGGTAGTGGCCTGCTGAATCGTACCTTTTGATTACTGTTGGTGTGATGTGGAAGAAAGTGTTCTGTTTGCATAAGACTTGAGTCGCACGTGCATGAGAAGCAAAGAGAGGTGGAACTTGTCTGTGACCAATAATGGCCCTTTCTCCATAGATTAGGATAACAACTAAGTGGTACAGACTTTTTGGTTCTTCACTACCTTGGGACATCTACTTTTATTCATTGTTTAGATGTATGCCGTTGTTCCTCCACTTCTTCATGCATAGATGATTGGTGAGAGCCTGGAGAATCTACACACACTACATGCTAAATATTAGGTTGGGCGATTTCTAATAGAAACTATGCCTGAGGGACCTACAGTAGTGTTTCTCTGCCGTCCGCTAACCGCGCTCCGGGAGAAAAGACGAACTAATATCAAAGAAATAGTGACGTTGCTATTACTAGTGTTGTAGGACGTATACATTGTACATGATTGTAGGTAAGGATACAGATCCGATGTAGGAACGGAATGTTGTTAATGATTATAAATTCTGTGTCGGAGATACGCAGTGTATACCTTTATAGGTAAGCAGTGTAAATTCTGTGTACGAAGCGTTTAGTACGTATAAAAAAAATAAAGGATAAAGCTGTTGGTGTTGATCAATTCCTGAGGGATGCGCCATGCATTCGACTTCATTAAGCATCGTCTGGAGGTGATTGAATGCATGTTTGGCTTTTACAATGACTCACGATGGCCTACCGAGCCAGTGCTGCTATCCTTCCAGACAGGTCTGGTACCAATTTGCCTACCCCAGAGGGATGGAAGGTTTGGTGAGCCACGGACGCGAGGATCGATTCCACGTGTAAGTTGAAAGGCGCCTACGATCACTGCGCTACACGCGTCACAAGGATATGAGTTATATATTTGTCTTCCAAAGATTGTGCACTATGCATTGATTGTGGGAATTCTACCAATGCTTACTCCTGCTACATACTACAAATACCCAATGTAAGCTTCCTCTAAAAATTGCACATTGTAGAAGAAATACTTCCGAGTCAGACGTTTACGAATTTGGTGAAAGAACGTGCAAAGGATACCGGAAATGCGTACTTCCTAACAAAGTAGTTTGGCGAAAAAAGGATCCTCAGCTTTGCTTTCCCACCCACCTTACAGACCTAACAAATGGAACATAACGAACAGTAACAATAACAAGAGTAACATAAGTCTATTATTCTTTAAATTGAGTTTCCACAACAACATGGTTTTGCGGAATCAGCAAGTCAATATAAAACTTAGACTATAAAGGTGTAGCTTGCGGTATTTCGACAGCTTCGACTGACAAATTAAGAATTTCCAACGTCCAAGTACGCTGGGAACAATAACATACACACGAATCTACGAATGGAAATGAATGCCTGCTTTGTTGAATGCAAGAAGAAGGGCAAGAAATTGCTCTATTGTCATGGTACGTGCACGTTTATCAGCAAAACCAGCGTCTTGGAGCGTATCCTCAACAAGTTTCTTAACGTCCAGATCTTTTGGTAATGGCTAAAAACACGTTACTTAACTGATGAAAAAGAATAACGATTTACTAATACACTGCAGAACCATAACATAAGCTAGTAGAGCTAAGAATTAAAGTTAAAGACCCGGATGGTGGGGGGTGCGTGAAGTGCGCTACTTCCCGGAAAGGATAATAGCGCGCGTTCGTTCCCCATCGCATACACCTGCGGTCCGGAGTTTTGCAAATATCTCAGCATTACATAAAGTTAAAGAGTTAAAGCTATTAGGAGAAAAGGGTGCAAAAGCAGATACGATGTGTCAAAAACTACTGGTACTGCTGAACGCAGCCACAGAAGACAGAAATGGAGCTATATTTGCTGAGTCTAATTCAATACACAACTTTCTAAAACATCGTCCAAGGATAAACATATAACTATGACTTTGAAACCGGCTGTTATTTAACCTCGGAATTAAAATAATCGACATGTGTTTAAATCGTCGCTGAGCTTACAAAAGGTTGATAACATAGTTTTATTCAGTTAATGTTTCCACGTCTTCGTCTTCATCAGAGTCGATGGTCCACACTTGTTCGTCTTCTCAATGTGGCGTCTTCGTCTTCGTATCGAGTCGAATCTTCCTCAGTCGAGCATCTCTCGAGTGAGGCGTACTCACATCGAGAAGATCAACAACTGTGGACTATCGACTGGGATCAACGGGTCTGGTGAAGACGGACATCGAAACGTTAGCCGAATAAACGTCTCTCTCGTGTAAGCTCAACAATTTAAACACATGTTGACCATAACATTATGACCTGTGAATAACGAAAGTGATAACATAAAAAGCGGTCGGACTCCTAGATTGCTGCAGTGAGCAAACCTAGGAAACATTAGGAATCTAGTGCAAAACCTTCCAAGGTAAGAAGAATGGAGAAAAACTAAGAAACAATATTATCTACTCACCTTATTCAACAAACTGCATAGTCTTCGATAGTTCTTCTCTATGAGTTCAATCACATTATTTAACTTGAAAATTGACATTAATGTTTTATTCTTCCTCAAAAAGCACAATCGAAGCATTCCTTCCCATTCCTGCAAAAGATGGCCAAATGCTTGAATAATCAATATGGAAAGAAGAAATTGCGACTTAACATAGGTATAAAGCTACATACATCGAAATTGATTGGCGGTGGAGGATTTTTAGGAGCTATCCGTACAACCGCTGAATCGACTTTTGGTGGAGGACGGAACTCAGTACGTTTAACTTTCATAAGATGCTCTACCTGTAACACAAAGCAATATGAGAAATGTAAAATGCAACTGAGTTTGAACGCGACTTGCCTTAGCCAACAATTGAATATTAACTGATAATCGACAGTAATCCTTGTCACCAGGCTTCGCTATTAACCTATCAGCAAATTCCTTTTGAAACAATAACACCGCATATCTATAACAGAATATATTTCAGAACGGAGAAGAACCATCGCTTATAAAAGTTTATGAAATATTCTGGTACCGTATGCAAACGATGCAGAATCTCAAGATGAAATCTCTCCTTTATAAAGGCTAAAGAATAAAGCTCTCAGAGTTCACCAATCCCTGTGGGATGCGCCATGCATTCGACTTCACTAAGCATTGTTGGAGGTGACCGAATGCATATCTGGTCTTTACAATGACCCGCAGTGGCCTACCGATGTATCGAGGCAGTGCTACTACGCTCCAGACAAGTCTAGTACCAATTTGCCGACACCGGACGGATGGAAGGCTTGGTGAGCCTAGAGTGCGTGGATCGATCTCATGTGTATTGCAGGGCGTCTCCGGCCACTGCGCTACACGCGCCCTTAAACCTCTCCATTATAATACAAAAATAACAAGTAAGTAAAAAACTACACATCTTAACTTGGTAACGGCCTTTGTAACAGCAACTTGAAAACAAACGGAGAGGAAATTTGGTAAGGCAAGTTCGCCACGCAAACATCGAAAAATGGCCACTGTGTCTTCATAACGTCACCATTACGAACTTCCAGTTTACTTTGTAGTGGTCTAAAAGTCATAGTATAGAAAAGGCGGCCACCACTGAGGGTAGAATTTATTTATAGAACGAAGAGGACTTAACTCACGTAGCTAGGACTCGTTTCTTTAACTCTGCAACCATTCGTGGGTCAATTTCACAAGCAATCACTTTCTTGCTGTGTTCTAGCAACTTTACCGTCAAATTACCAGTTCCTGATCCAACTTCAAGAACAGTATCCGTAGATTTCAAAGCGGACTAAAAAGAAATTCAGTTGAAGAACTGAAGGGACTTTCCAAACTAAAATGAAAAATAGAATCCGTAGAGAACTCTAATCAGTAGTACAACTGCCCCAATTCTCGCAATTCAGTATTGTTTCAAATCCTATTATGATGGTCTACCGTTCTGTTGCGCAGTGATCGGACGCGCCCTGCGATACACGTGGTACCGATCCCCGTGCCCCAGGCTTACCGAGCCCTCCATCGCTCCGGGATCGGCAAATTGGTACCAGACTTGTCTGGGAGGACAGCAGCACTGGCTCGATACATCGATAGGCCACCCGCAGTCATTGTAAAGGCCAGATATGCATTCAATCACCTCCAACGATGCTTAATGAATTCGAATGCATGGCCCATCCTTCAGGAACAGATCAATGCCGAGAGCTTTACCCCATTTTTACAACTCTTTAGTTCAGTGCGTGAGATGAGCTTGATACAGAAGTAAAGAGAACGGCTTGCAAACCGTGGCTGTAGAGGCACAACACTACATATAAAAGTATCTGCTCGCTTTTCAGCTCTAGTTCCCTTGTGAGTTTGTATCAAACTTTTGCTTTTTCATGAAAGGTAGCACAATAAGCTCACTTCAAACTACTACTCCAAGTCGCGTTTTTCGAAACGGAGGGATCTTCAAACGATCTAAAACCCCTTTCAAAAGTTCAGGAAGATTGCATTGAATTAAGTCAGTAGACTGACCATATTCGTGAAAGGAAGCTCAGAAAATCTAGTTATGAGCGCTTTATAACCCACCTCGTTCACTTGAGCTAGAAATGATTAGGACTGGAATCTTTACATCAGAAACAAAGACTGACCTTTTCAATAATTGAATTAATAATACCAGGATTTTTCAAGATGTGCTGGCCCTTCTCTGTATTGAACGGAAGTGCTATAAAGGATTTATATAAACCGCAGATCTAACATAAAATATAACGAACTTAAAACGGCTTACATTGCGTGTTAAGCGCAGATGTGGGCTTTTTTGTTTTCCTTACTTTAACCATAATATCTGAAACAAGTGGAAACACCCTGCCAACAATTTGAAACAGAATAAATATGAGGAACCGGAATGGAACACAAAATACAATACATAGAAAATAGCAAGTGCCGTCCGATTGGTGATGTCTACGTAATTGCGTACATTCGATCCAAATCAGCGGCGAGTCTTGGAGTGGTCAAGCGGTCCTTGTCGAGAATTAGAAATGCGGCGGTGGAAGTTTTCGTCTCTGAATTGACTAAATATGTCTGATAATGAGTTTTCTATGGTATACAACTACAACTATGGTGAGATTTTTGCAAAACTTGGGCTCCAGGCCAGATCGAATCGCGATTACCCTTTCCCCGTGGTCGCGTCCTACCCACTGCACCGCTGAGGCTCTCGTTCTCCCTTTCTCTTAACCATTCCTGTTGACGGCTGATTGCTTATGGCACAGTTAAGGTAAAAAGACTGGCTGAGAGAAAGGCAGGACGAAGACCTCAGTGGTGCCGTGCGTTACACGTAGGCCCCCGGAAAAGGTAATAGCGCCTTCGTTCCCCACCGCATACACCGGCGTTCCGGACTTTTGCAAACATCTCAGCATCATCGTGGTACATAATACTCTGCCGTGAAAAAAAACTAGTAGGTAGTAAATGAAGCTATACATTTCTCAGACAGTAGCGAGAACTTCAATTACTTTGACGTGAAAGTAGTAGCTGAGATATAGTAAAAGCCAGCAAGCAAAAGAGTGGTGACGGAAGAGAAAGTAGGCAGCGATAAGGAAAGAACGGTAATAAAATCTCATGCGAACGGCTGCATTTCGTACCACTATAGCTTATGTTCTACAGCATTCTTCGATTCATGTGACGGATAGTCTGGTCTCGTTGATTTCCACCCTACTTGGCCCATATTTCAGAGGTGCTAAACTTTGTAACAATTGATCCTACTTCCTTTGTAGCCACCGTAACGAATCATAGCAATGCTTTAGCCGCTCAATGTGCGCCCTGCTATTCTTCTATGTCCAAAAACCATTCAGTCTTTCATATTTCTTGGGACCAAGAAGTCTTTGCTCAAAGCGACAGAACCTTGTTTATTTCCTCATATTTAAATCCTGACTATCTGCATTTCACAGAATCCAATTTTTATACCGATTTCCATTTCTCCGACGATTTGTTTGAAACACAACTTAAGACTTAAAAAACTTAACAAGAACAGTTTAGAAAATCTTTAAATACCTTTAAAGCAATACAGTAAAGTCTATACTCCCTACATACACAGTTGTGTCAAATGTTGAAGTTAACTTGCGAAGAAAAATCGAGAAGCTATTGGGTAAATAACATAACACGGTTCAAAAAAGGAACGAAGACACCGTTTGAAAAGATCAGTGGAGTAAAACTAGGGCAAACAATATGCCACAAACGTCGAGGATTACCGTGCGAAGAGTGGTGACCCTCCTTAAAGAATGGGTTCGATATCAGTATCAATGAACGGGTTCACATATCTCAGCAGCTGAATCCGTTTTCAAAGCAACATTACTTAGGGTCCCATTTAGTTCACATGAACTTCAAGATAGACTTCGCAGTGAAGCTAAAGTTGAAAACACTAAATAGGAATGAGGAAAAAGAACCAGAGGTGTTATCACCGCCACTGTTTTCTTAAGCGTTCCGTAAACAGCAATGCCCCTATGCTGAGTTTGATAAACTCTCTCTCCAACCTCATAGTTGCCCACAAAAATGTGGCATGCGACAGGTCCGAGAACTGATAAACTCAAAAAATATTAAATTGACAGCTGGTGGTAACAGTGCGAAGTTTGCAGTAATTCCTCGTCATTTGGATGTTGAGATGAAGGAAAAGCAGCTTTAAAATACTTCCATTTCTCGCCTATTATCTGGAAAAGAACTGGAAAGAAAATGCTGAAAAGTTGCAGCAGAGAAGGCCAGAGTGACAAAAGCGGTAGGTTTGGGGCGAACAGTTGTTTCTCAACTTAAAATTGAACCACCAAGATGTCCCTTGAAGTTACTTACTTTAAAAAACGTTTTTCCATCCACGATAATCTTGCGACTATTGGACTCATCGCTATTCAAGGTCAGAGACATCAGCATTTGCGGACGGATCACCGGATAGGAAGGTTTGCTTTATAACCTTGTTCTTATCCAGTTGCTGAAACACATTCTAGCCTATCTTATAAATACCCAGGCTCTTTGTTTGTCGACGTAACGCATCTAGTAACAATGCTTACGTGACGGATTCCTTCGACGTTGTGGCCGTTTACACTAACGTGTCACGCAATTCTGTGCAAGCCACACTTGAACTCCTTATGCAACACGAAGGAACAATAAACTTGTTTGGCTTCTCGATTCCGGAGCTCACAGCTCTCTCAAAGAAGCCCCCAAAATGCTCAGTATTCCCATGATGCCGAAAATACTACGCATAAATGAGGTTGAGAATAGAAGGCAAGTGGTACTAAACCTTGAAATTGTGTTCATGTCTAAAGTTGAAGTTCGAGTACTCCTTCGCCGGACATTTCTCTACTGTAGGTATATCGATGACTGTTTTGTCATCATCTACTGAATTGTTAAACCAACAGTCAGAGTACATAAATTTCACGCTACAAAAGTCAAGTGAAGATTGACTTCTGTTTTTAAACGTTGGTACCAATCTCTACTAAAACAGCTATGCCGCCAAATTCTACCAAACGATAAGTAACAAAAACCTACTGTTTCATTACCTCTATGCTGACTCTTCCACATATAAAAGCGATTGTTGTGACAAAGTTATTTCGAACAACCACCAGAATATACATAGGAGGATAGTAGAAAGAGAAATCCCTGAAGTTGGCAGAGCGAGTAGCCATTTCGAGTGGCTAGAAGGCAGTATCTTCACGGAATGGCTTTATGGGAAACAAAGCCACTCAATGAAAAATCCAACGAAAACAGGATCCCGTTTAACTTGGATTTTATCTCTAACGAAATAAGAACAGTTATAAAGTGGTGCTTAAAAGGCTCGCTCCAGAAAACTCGGTAGCAGTGATTGTAATACCACAGAACATTCTAAAACGTCAGCTTTGTCGTAACCGTTTGCATGAACGTCCATGAAAAATGGACATTTGCACAATTTGTCCTCATGATAGAGACGGTGATTGCAGGAGATTAGGTGCGGTATGCTCAATTTCTTGCAAAGCGTGTGGGATCGGATACGTTAGAGAAACGGGAAGATCACACCGCTCCCGTATAAAAGGTCACCTAATTGAGAAGCTTAGAGCAAAATAAAACGCTCAACTAGGCACTTATAGGAAACAAAGATGTTAACATGAAGGTCACTTCGCTCTCACAGAAATACAAAGCATCAGCGTGCGTAAAGTCATCGATTCGTTCTGATTGAATTCTAAGAGTCCAAAAATGACCCGCAAGGAGGAGTGCCTTGTGATCGCACCATACCTTAGGCCTATTTTTTGACCTGAGCTAGGCACAGTCGTCACCCCGTGAGGCTGTTCTCCACCAAATAACTTGAAGACGTACAAAGAACAAAATGGTGGACGTTTTAAAGAAGCTGTTTGCTATGAGAATGCAGTTTAGGGCCGGGCCTTTCTGTTAAGGTTATGGAAGTACCTAGCAAATTAGAATGCAATAAATTTGACCTTTCCATGCTTTCAAGGAATTCCCAATCCGCAGAAACATCAGCTTTCAAGAGTAATACGGTAGCATCTTCGTGATAATTTTGACTTATTATTTACTACCCACTCTTTCTAATGGCAGGGTATATATTGCGAAATATGACTTCAATGATGTTGAAATATTGGCAAAACTCCGGACCGCAGGTGTACGCGATGGGGAACGAACGCGCTATTGTCCTTTCCGGGGAGCAACGCGTTTTTTCACAATATATACCCTGCCATTAAAAAGAGTAGGCAATAAATAATAAGTTAAAATTGTGATTATAACTACAGCCTCAGCTTAACTGGGTTCGTTGCCGATTTGGGCACCCCAGATCAATCCCGATAACGGGTGATTGCTGATGGCAAAAGATCTATAGAAGTAGCTGAGAGACAGGAGAAACAAAGGACCCGCATGGTGTGGTGGTGAACGCGTTACTCCCCGGAAAGGGCAATATCGCGTTCGTCAACATCACTGAAGTTATCTTCGTGATATATTTATTTATGAGATCTTATAAACTGATCTTCTTAAGCTGACGCGAGGTTGGTACAGATCGCATGAGTTTAGGTATAATATACTTGATCTCATGTAATGCATGCGGCGAGGAATATATCGGGGAAACGGGTAGACCACTTTGTGTCCGCATAAAAGAACATCTAGATGGGAAAGCTAAAATCCGTTTAAACACCCCTCTAGGTACGCATAGGGCACAAAAGCACAACGGCGATGATTTTGAAGTGAATGTGCGGATCCTAGCGCAGGAATCAAAAACATCAACGCGCAAAACTCTTGAGGCGTTTTGGATAAATTTCAAAAATCCAAAGATGAACCGGAAGGACGAATGCCTCACTATCACACGTGACCTGGCGCCCTATTTCAAAATGATATTTTGACCCCGGGGCGTGTCTTGCTCGCGACTCCACGTGAACTACGTGTGGGCCAGTCCCGCACGTAACATCACGGTGAGTGGCCTTTCTGTTCAATATGGCGTCTATTTGAAAGTTTGATCTTCATTAATACTTTAACCTTCTTTTCCACCGAATAATAAAAAGTATTCTAACATAAAGTACGTCCAGGCTCTGAGGAAGGCGAAGTCGCCGAAACGTCGGCTATCGATCAATAACATCAAAAACAACGACAACGACAACGAAGATCTGTACCAACCTCGCGTCAGCTTAAGAAGATCAGTTTATAAGATCTCATAAATAAATATATCAACTATTTATGCCGAGGTTCATAGAAAGTCGGTCTTTCGAGTTATCTTCGTGATAGTTTATAAAAAAATTAGAATTGGAGTAAGATCTGTAAGCCAGTCATGTTCCAATTCCTTAAGTGTTTTAGTTATCGAAAAGTTGCTGGGAATTGTCGAAAAACCATTACGGTCTACTCGAACTCCAATGCGCATATTGTTCTGGAAAAAACAGAAACCATTCGGTTATCGTAAGAAGGAACTGGTTTACTGTTACGAAAGAAATCATCATAGCGCAATATTATGAGCTGACGTTATTCTGACACACTATAAAAAACAGCGTAGAACTGTTGCGTGTTATGTAAGAATGAGGTTGGTATATGTGAAAAGGGAACCAAATTTGTAAACAGCACAAATATGTTATTTTTAGCCAGGTTACCGCATTTGTCTTCCATTTCCCACGCCACTCCTAGTGAACCCCGTGGCATCTACTTTACTTCAATCATACCAGAAAACGATGACTCGTTCCATTCTTTACTAGCAGATATCGTTAAGAAGTAATGAAGCTGATCGCAATGTGGATTGTGTTCATTCAGCATCCTTTTTTTAATGATGTATAAACCGGTTATAATATCGGTAAGAAACCAAGCTAATCTTATGTTCCTCTGAATCAATCACACACAGTACCAGTGAAGTCTTATTCACAATCACAAGACGTTCACGCTTCGCTCACTCTCACTGTCCTTTCCTACACTGTTGATGTTGATTTGAGAATTTCAGAAAACTTTATAATTGATCTTAAGGCGCAGCGTTTTCCGAAATTCAAAATATTCCATCTATCTGTTCTGGAATGCTAAGCGTGTGTTACCACCGAAGAAGAAACGCCTTCCAGATGACTCTGTTTAGAGCAGTCTTTCTTCTTTATGCTCCTTGCACAGGTGGTTTTCTTGCTAGGATACTAAAAACATGTTCTCGCTTAACTTTCGTAGGACCACTAAAAACTTAGACTGTAAACAATGAAGTTATCTAACTTCGTATAAACAAGTCACTGTTCATCTATAATAGTTCGTCTGGTATTATGCTTTGGCTGATGTCACACTTCCTATTCCTAACTATTTAGAAGTTCCAGACCTCGTTCTCTCACGTAGTTAAACCGGAGTTGGTATCGTGATTTGTACTAAAATAGCTTGGGAGATCCTACTTTTCCTTCTCTAGAAATTGTGTAAAAATTCGTAGTGTTGTCTATTGCGAAATCCTTTGGTTTGTCAGATGGACATTTTGGCGGCAAATTTTCGAATTCAGTAGGACTTTAAGGAAGCAGAAAAGGTTGAATGTGGTTGTTATAGTGCACATATAGGAAAGTTCAAGAATTTTGAATAGTTTTTAAAGATCAGGAAAGAATTCTAAGTGATGAATGTACGCAACGTAACAGAATGTCACTGTAGAGTTTAAGAGAGTCACACTAGGAACACGAGAGACCAATGTTTATCACTGATTTGAAGCTCGGCTGAAGTTCCCAGTTTTGCAGATATCTCCATTAATTTGGTTGTATTTCAAGGAGGTTCTGTGTAGAAAATGAAAACTGCGGAATGAAATAGTCAGCTTTCCCAGAGTGGTCACAATAAATATATATCAAAATATCACAAATATAATATATAAATAAATGAAAGTAGTCATGGCGAAGCGTAGCACAAATAAAGGAAAGTAAAATAACAATAGCCTTGCTTTAGTTTAAAAAAGAGGATTCTAAAATATTACAGTAATAATAATTTTCTAGTGCTATCACGTGATGCTGTCCTGGACGCCATAGTGGAGGTCAGAAATGTCTTCAACTCTTCAGAAAGCTCTTATGGTAATGCTTAACTGTTAACACATTTCAGATGTTTTATACATGGGCGAGAATAAATTTTAAACGCTTTATTCGAGGAAATGAGAAAAAATTGTTAAGAAGTACTTGCAGACTTCGAACCCTTGTCGTTTACTACTTCGAAAAGACTCGCCGAAGAGATCCGAAAAAGAAGTTTTGTTGCACAAGTTACGGAGCGAGCGACGTACAAACTGCCTCGGTAAACTCGTGTCAGCTCAATAATGTAGAAAATTGTTCGGTACTATTACCGAAGTATGATGAAAGCCGGCTTTTAAGGTTTTATTTCGGTAAAGCCTTTAATTTATCAGAAATATTGGACTCGTTTGTTTTCTTTTTTAATAAATCGACAGAATATACCAATTTAACGTATTATTTACTGCCTTTTCTCCTTAACGGCAAGGTATACATCGTGAAATATAACTTCAATGATGCTGAGATATTTGCAAAACCCCGGACCGCAGGTGTATGCGGTGGGGAACGAACACGCGCTGTAGTCCTTACCGGGGAGCAGCGCACTTCACCACCACACCATGCGGGTCCTTCGTTCTGCCTGTCTCTCAGCTAGTTCTATCGATTTTTTGCCATCAGCAATCACCCGTCAACGGGATTGATCTTGGGGGCCCAAGTCGGCAACGAACCCAGTTAAGCTGAGGCCGCAGTTATAATCACAATTTAACGTATTATTTACTCCCACGACTGACTTTCTATTAACCTCAGCATTGATCAAGTAATTCTTCGTATTTTTGTTGAGCAAACGCGAGGTGTTATTATTCTTTATTCACGAATGAGCTGACGTTTCGGCGGATTTCGCCTTCCTTAGAGCCGCTTTCTATGAGGTCTCCACTAAGTATGTCACGTAGAGACCAACCGCACAGAAATCACATGGA
>UYYA01001371.1:0-15193 GCA_900624975.1 Angiostrongylus costaricensis
AAACAATGCAGAAAGGCGATAAAAGAAGATCATAGAGAGAGAATGGCCAGTAGTGGCCGAAGCTGCAGAGGCTGGGAAAAGCATTCGCAAAGCCCACCGAAGCTTCGCTAATTACAAGACCAAAATGATTGCTCCTGCCCGCAGATGGAACAGTTAAAGCGTCCAGAAGGGCAATGGAGAAAATCGTTCACGAATACTACTCGGATGTCTTCGATAGCCACGTCCACCTTCCGTCGTATGACATGAAATAAAGGAGGATGGATATGTTGTACCACCGGTTCTCCTTCCCGAAATTCGACATGCCATTTCGTCGGTGAAAAATCGAACAGCGCCAGGTCCGGACAGGATAAGACCAGAACACCTGAAGAACCCTCCATCGGTCTTCGTAAACACACTGGCTCGGCTCTTCACACGTTACCTGTCTGAATCCAAGGTCGCTACTCAGTGGAAGACCAGCAAGACCGTGTTGCTGTTCAAGAAGGGTGACCTACACGATATCGGCAACTAACGCCCAATATGCACGTTGCATGTCGTCTACAAACTTTTCACTCGAGTCATCCTAAACAGGATTGACAGAACACTAGACAAAGGATAGCCATGTAAGCAAGCAGGGTTTCGAAGAGGATTTAGTACGATGGACCATATCCACACGGCAACACGGCTCATTGAAGTATCGCAAGAGTACAAAAGACCGCTCTGTCTCACTTTCATCGATTTATAGAAGGCCTTTGATTCAGGTGAGATGGAAGCAGTCTGGAAAGCTCTTGATAGTCAAGGAGTCCCTACTCAGTACATAAGGATTTTTCGTGACCTGTACGAATATTTCACAACCAAGGGATCACAATTCTACAGCGATGTTAACATTAACGTCAAAAGAGGAGTTCGTCTCGCCAAAATCAGTGACAATCGACGGTCGGCAGTTACACCATCTTCGCTTTGCTGATGACATCGTCCTTATAACAACAAACATTAGCTAGGCGGAACGTATGCTTGCCGACTTTGATAATGCGTGTAGAAAGATTGGTCTTGGACTAAATCTCACAAAAACGATGTTCATGAAGAACGGAATGGTTTCGTCTGCCCCATTCACGCTCAACGGAACGAATATCTCCGAATGCTCCAGTTCTATCTAGGTCGGGAAATCAATATGATGAACTACCGAACTCCAGAGTTGAGCAGAAGAAAACGAGGGGCTTGGGGAGCTTTCAAGACCATCGGGGATGTAGTGAATAGAGCAAAGAACACTCGACTCTATGCCCACCCTTTCGACTCAACGGTACTTCCTGCCCTAACGTATGCGTGAGAAACCTGGTCGCTGCGTAAGCAGGATGAAAGGTCACTCAGCGTTATCGAACGCGCAGTCGAAAGGTCGATGCTAGGAGTATCCCATTCCACACAATTAAGGGATGGGATCCGAAGCTCCGATCTGTGTCAAAGATCAAAATTCAAAGATGCTATTCTGTACGCCAAACAGTCGAAGATAAGGAAGGCCGTACCCGTAGTGCGTATGAATGACAACCGATGGACAAGAGCCGTTTGTGACTGGATTCCTCGGGATGTCAAACGTGCGCAGGAAGACCACCGACCCGATGGTCTGAGTTTTTCACAAAGAGCCTTGAAGAAAGATATAATGCTCGACGAGTCCCTAGAGCGAGCAGTACCCACTGGGCTACACTTGCATGCGACAGGGAAAAATGGAAAATTTACTGGCGCTCGCTCGAGTCACTCGACGATCAATGGAGCTACAGGTGATGCAGGTGATTATTTCGTGGATACAACTATCTGAGACATGCGACTCGTCTTTTTGATCGTTGGATTTGCCGTTTTGATTCTGTTGAGGACCACTCCAATGTTGTTCTCACCCACAGTTCTTCTTCTATCGTTACGATTGAGCAATCGATGCCCATTTTATAAGACATGTTCCTTTGATCCTGGAATGTTGTTTGCCTTTCAAAGACGTGAACTACGAATACTGGCTTGGTGTTGAGTGTAGTGGTGCATTCATCTTCAGAAATCATCGCTCACTTATGCTGTGTATTGTGTGTAAGTTTTCCATAGAGGTGAACTATCAGCCTATGATTTTGTTGAACAGCACGAAAATGGAAGAACTGTTACGTCAAATACGTAAGCATGAATGTCGAGATTAGTAACTTGGAAAGTGGTCGCTAACTGGAAAGGCTTGAAACTGACGCTTTTTTTCCCAAATTCTTCCTTAACCTTTCATGTATACGTAAGGTGTGGTCATGCCAATCGGTGATCCATTCGGAATCATTTGTGTTTCTTCATACTAGGCGTTCTTCATAAAGTATGCTCTCTTGGGAAGATATTTTTTTATTGAGGGTGTTGCAGAAACATAATTTGATTAGTTACTTCTTCCTCATCTTCCTCAAATTCCCTCATCTTGCAGATACGGAACACCAATGAACATCCTGACGAAGCTTTTTCAACGACTGAAGCGCAAACTCACATTCTCACAGCGAACTTCAAACGATGACTCAAATTCGAATTTCTGTAGGATGCAAAATGTGAAGCAGATTAGGACACGGTAAATGTTCTGGCATTCTCTTTTATTTTCAAGCAAAATTTTCTTTAATATTTTTACTTCATACACTTGAAAGATAAAGTATGACAATACTGGTGTGCTGCAATAGAACGGCATCTCCATGAATTGATGCAGTAGTAGAACCTAAATAGTCTACTTTCACTTTTACTTGAGATGGAATCTTCGCAACGATTTACCTCCTCATCGTCGTTTTGAAGTGTTTCTGGGTGTTGGGGTACGATGCACAACGGGGGAAGGGGCTCCCGAAGCTAAGAAATAGTTCGATATTTCCATCGGGAAACCCAGCTAGGAGTAAACCAATACCAGCGTCCACCACGGTCCTAGTATCAAACTAATACCATGGTGGCAAATTTTTCTCTCATCCACGAGGGACAGAATACTTACTTGGATACTTGGACGGTACGTCTTCACGAGCTGTGAAAACCACAGCACGTATGCCATTCGTTCCTGTCTCTGGCAATCGTAGTCCATGGTGGTGGTCTTGCTATAGCATGGTAGCGCTTGCAAGTCTCACACCGTGATCTGTAAAACAACTGCAGCTGCTGGTACAGCTGATTAGCTTTGTTTACGAACACGCCCACCCAACGTGTAGGTGGTCGTCCTGAGAGACGTTTGCATTCTCTTGGAGTCTACTGTTCTTTTCGTCCATTTGTCGTCTGCTCTTCTCATTATGTGACCGGCCCATCTACGTTTGGCTGACGATGTATATTCTCCTGGATCTCGAAGATGTGACAGATTTCGAAGGTCAGAGCTTCGCATTCCGGCTAGATATTGAGGGTGCCGGTTATATTTCAGAAGACATCGCTCAAGCACTTCGTGAGTAGTTCGAAGCGTTCTTGACGTAGTTGAAGTATCAACCCATGTCTCTGCAGCATAACAGAGCGCTGGGAGGACCGTAGAATCAAAGAGATGAGCGCGGGTTTTCGGGTCCTTTAGTTGGCCGGTGGCTTCTTTGAGAGGCCCTAATGCGGCCCAAACTGCTCTCCTTCTTCTATCTAGTTCCTCCTTAACGCTGTTTTCCACGTTTATTAATCGCCCAAGATATACATACGAGGTCGTCTCTGCAATAAGAGAGTCACCCAATTCAATTTTTTCGCCTTCACGCCATAGGTTTTTCATGAACTGGGTCTTCTTTCCATTCATGCAAAGTTCGATTTTTTTCCCCGCTTCGTTGAGCTCGTTGATCATCATCTCTGCTTCGCTAGTACTTCTCGAGAAGATGACAATGCCGTCGGCAAAGCGAAGGTTTGACAGGAACCTTCCATCAATACGTAATTCCCAATCGACTTCATTATCCACTGCAGTGCGGCACTAAACAGTTTTGGCGATATAGTGTACCCCTGTCGAACCCCTTTTCTTATGGGTACTGTAAGAGTTCGTTGGAAAAGCTGTATTCTCGTAGGGCAGTTCCGATAGCAGTCGGACAGACTGCTTACGATGGTCGGGTCTACTCCTTGGTCGACGAGAGCTGATAGGGTTCCATTCGTTTCGACACTGTCAAGCGCTTTCTTACAGTGGACAAAGGTTAGGACTAGAGGCAAGTGCTATTCTATTCCTGACAAACTTTGATGATCCTGGAAACGGTTTGGATTTGCTCCATGCAGTAAAATCCTTTTCCAAATCCTGCTTGCTCGACTAGTTGCGCTTCATCCAATGTCGTTGATATGCGCGAGAGGATAATCTTCGTGAAGAGCTTGCAGAGTACACTTAACAAGCATATAGGACGATAGTTACGAAGATCCCTTCGGTCTCCTTTCTTGGGCAGGATGGCCTTGCGCGACATCCTCCACTGGTCTGGGGTTTCTTCCTTTTGGTGGTAGGCTATCATATGATTTGCGAGAAGTACATGTAAATTGTGGTTTCCAGCTCTAAGGAAGCCGGCGGTAATATTACCGGGTTTTGCAGCTGTGACTCTTTTCATGCTTTCTATCGCAACTCGAACCTCCGACGGAAGAATTTCAGGTGATGTTTCTCCAGCGGGGATATTAGGGCCCGGCACGGCGATCGTGGAACGGAAAAGGTTGGTGTAGAACGTTTCCGCTATTAACTCCATCTCATGGTGGAAAATTTTGACGATCCCATCTTCCAGGATTGTAACCCCTACTTCAAAGTCCTCCCCGTTATGTCTCTCGGTCCTATGCGTGCCTAGTGGGGCATTTGGCTTACGTTTGCCGACTCTCGGTTTTTTTATGCGGACACAGTGGGATCTGCCCGTTTCTCCAATGCATTCGTCTCCGCGCGCTTTACAGGAAATCAGATAAGCTATTCCCGAGCTCATGCAATCACCGTCTTTACTATTGGGGCAAATTATGCAATTTTGCGTTGCACACAGACGCTCGTATAGGCGGTTACGAACTAGCCGGCGTCTTAGATTACTCGGTGGCATTTCAATTATCGTTACCGGATTCTCTAGACCGGCCCTTCTTAAACAGCGCTTTATAGTTGCACTTACTTCATTTGAAATGAAGGGCAGTATAAAAGAGAGCTTATTGTCGCTAGAGTTATCGTTGGGGTAGCTGTGATTTCCTCTACACCTCTCTCCAGCTACAATTTCGTAACCATTAAGAATGGCTATTCGCGGCGCTAAGTTCCGGGACTCCTTTCTCTGCTCTCTTCCCGCGCGCACGTTGGTTGCTGTTCGAAATATGTTTCTCACAAGCAACCAAGATGTTTTTGCTACTTGGCTTTCGATACCACTTCGTAATGTAGCCGTTTTCTGATAGAAGAATTTGCACATTCAGAAATGGAAGCCAATTTTCCTTCGGTTTCTCGCGTGTGAATTCTGTATACTCTGACTGTTCGTTCAACAACTCGAAACATCTGTCAATTTTTTCTTGCGTTGAACAAATGACCAAGCAGTCATCTATATATCTACAGTAGAGTAACGGAGCGAGGTCGATTACTGGCGCCTCCACCATAGACATGAAGTGGCAAGACTTGGTGCCAGTCGTTGTCCCATGCCAGTCCACTCATTTGTGCGTAGTACCTCCCTGACGATCTTGAGCAGCTCGAGCATTCTTTTAAGAGTGCCATCAACTACTCTATCTTGTAGCCATACATGTTTATTTTTCCTTCGTGTTGTATAAGGAGTTCGAATATGGCTTGCATTGGGGAGTCACTCGACATGTTCGTATAGAGGGCAGTGACGTCGAAGGACTCCACTACGTACGCGCTGTCGGGTCGCGCGTTACATAGACGATCCAAGAACATTTGGGTGTTCGTTAGATGAGCTAGAATGGACTTCAACAACTGAGTAAGTATTAGGGTTATTAACAACGTTATTCTATCTGTTGGTTCGTCCGCGCAGCTGTTCCCATCGTTATTCCCGATCCCATCTTCGTTCATCAAGGCTGACAGCGGAACATTATGATCACACAAGTCCCAACGGCATTTTTTCAGACAGCTTCTTTTCTCTGCTGCTTCCAGTATTTTATTCTGCTTGTACCGTTGTAGATCTTCCTGCAAAGCTCTTCGTCAGCTGACATTTATTACTAGCCATCTTAAACGTGTTGCGGTAGGATCAAGCTTCAATTTCCTTCTCTTTTCGAGCAACTCCTTAGCAGTGATGGAGATGCGATCTGATCTTCTTACTTGAGGAAGAGAAGCTAACTAGGCACAACTTCTCACTCCGACAAGCAACTCGTAGTCTTCAGTCGAGTTTTCTTTAATCTGCCAGTCACGTTTGGATAGGACTTCGTTCGAAACGTTCTCGTCTTATGCAGCTAGACTTTTTCCTCGTGGTCGATGAAGAGAGTGCTTTTCCAGCTTGCGGCTGAAACGAATCTTCGCGCGAAGAAGACGGTGATCAGAACCGGTACAAAGTGACAGCACTACCGATGTGTCAAGTAGGCACTATCTTCTATTTGTCAGTATATAGTCGATCTCCGCATGAGTCATGCCGTTGGGACTCCCATGTCCAGTGGCGGCTTTTTTTCTTCTGGAAAAACGAGTTTCCATGGAAGAGACGTGCTGCTGACAGGAGTCCTGCGAGGCGGTTCCCATTCTCATTTCTTTCTTCTATTCCAAAATTTCCGATTCTGTATTCGCTCTCGTTGCCCTTTCCTATTCTGGCGTTGAAGTCTCCAACAGCAAATTTATGATATGCTTTATCATTGCGGATGACTTCCTCCATCTCATAGTAGAACGCATTTAATTCAGACTCATCAACTGCGTCGGTCGGTGAGTAGCAATTGGTGATAGTGATCTTCCCATGATGCGACAGTTGAAGACGGAGGACGGCTATGCGAGTGGAAAGGGTCACTTATTAGTCGACGAGATGGACAATGGACGGGTGGGCGGCAAAGCCTACGCCACCGACATTTCGTGACGAAACCTTTTCTTCGCGGATCACAAGGGCTTCGTTGTTTAGTTGGGGTATGTTGGTTTTCTTAATTTTTGTTTCTTGTAATGCGATCACATGGAATATAAGGCGATCCGCTGCTACAAGAAGGGCGTGAAGATCGGCGTCTGGGGAGAGTGTTCTGGCATTATACGTGCATAGTAAGAAACAATCTCCATGGCGTGTCGTGCGTGTGTTCGTCAGATCCAATTACAATGACGTCCTACGTAACCCGAGATTTTCTGGCCTCTCACCGGTCGTCTTACCGCCTGACGTCATAGACGGGAGCACCCAGTGTGCGGGATACTGAGGCTTGGCATATTGCTGATCGTGTAACTTGGTCCTCCCTGGAGTCTTGACGTAACTTTGCAAGGGCGTATCCAGGTTTTCACCACGATGTGGATCAGAGAGAGCTGTGTTTTCGACTACGAATCCTTCGCTCGGTCTTCGTACTTGTTGATTGGGAGAGATGTTAAAACCAAAATCAGAAACGAAAGTAGGGATGGAAAAGTAACCGACCGCTCAACGGCGATGTAGAAGCCGAAGTCCAAGCCTACAGCCTACAGGCTGTTCACGAAGATTATTCTTTTGCACATATCGATGACCTTGGATGAGGTACAAGAAATCAAGTAAGCAGAATGTCGACAGCGATTCCGCTACGTGGACAACATCCAAATCCTATCACATGCATTCGCAGATGAAAATAATTTTAGGATTACGGGATGGCACTCGCAGACATCACCATATTCGGAGCAGACGAGCAACAATGGACGACGGTTGCGCGAGAGCGAAATTATTGGGAATTTTGCTAGGGCCTGCACAAACAGTGAGGGCGGCCATCTAAACAACAAAGTGAATGCTTGTTGGAAAGTAGTAGGAATTCTATTTGATAGATGTGTTTCAGTCTCTCTCATATGCCAAATCCAATATTTTTTAGATAACTACTACTGACGCAGATGATTTTTACTAATTGTTAACTTCAGCAGATCAAGCACTAGTGATGTCAGTTCGATCATAGTTCGTCCTCGTGCTGGCACCGAGATCTTCATCGAAAGGAAATTGTACAAGAAATCACTCTATGTATCCCAAATCAGTATTGTCGATAGCAGCAGTATCGATACAATAAGTAAGGTGAGTAGTTAACACAAGTGATAATATGTTTCTTTTTTGCGCGTGCTGCGCAGTGGTCCGAAGTGCCCTACAATACAAATGGAATCGATCCCCACGCCCAAGGCTCATCAAGCCTTCCATCCTTCCGGGGTCGACAAATAGTTACCACACTTGTCTGGGAGGATAGCAACATTGGCTCGATACATTGGTAGGCCACCGCGAGTCATTGTAAAGGCCAGATATGCATTCAGTCACCTCCAACGATGAAGTCGAATGCATGGCGCATCCCTCGAGGGATTGATCAACTCTGAGGGCCTTATCGTTTTTATCCTTAATGTATCTTCTTTAGCTTACGAACACAGAGGAGTTTTTAACCGTAACTTTTAATATAATTTCTTTTTTCAACGGAATAATCTATTATTCTAGCGATTTTCTTTTCGCTCCCAATGGACCACCGCCTTATCGTGGCTGGGAGGTGTTTCTGGGCGTGGTACTGACAGTGGGGGGATTCGTCCTCCCGTCAGGGTCTCCGAAGCTGAGAAGGAGTCCGGCTTTTCCGTCAGGAAACCTAGCTAAGAGTAAACGAATACAAAGATCCACAACCGTCCTGGTATCAAAGTCGCATGGTGGCAAACCTCCCTCTGATCCACAAGGGCTGCCACTGCATGTGTTGGTGAAGGCGTGGGGCATATTTTAGCCAGGCTGACCCCAGGGACCACAATGCCTTCACCAGCAAATCTCCGACAAATAGTGATTATGCCGGAGCTCGCACAACCAATGAGGACGGGCCGTTCAGGTATCAAGTATTTTCCTTTTCAGAAAAAACTACAGAAGGACACTACCGTAGATCATCGGCGAGCGCGAGCACATTCCGCGCCTATACAATTGTTCCTCATTCCACACCATCCGGACCCGGTCCATTTTAGTTTGATCTCTACAGGATCGATACTGGCGCCAAGATATCGAAGTCGAACAGCAGCACTTGACAAATATGCGGTTATACGAGTTACTATCCAATAGATTTCCCGTCGTTCTATGTACATAGTGTTTATAACAAGTACAGAAATACTTCCCCTATAAATTTTCAAGATCTAGTCCAAAACAATGTACTTATAAGGTAGGTTTTATATTACTGAGGGTAACGCGATCACATTTATCGTCAACTATGTATATACTACCACAATGATGCTGAGATGTTCGCAAAAGTTGGACCCCGGGTGAGATCGAACGACGATTTCCCTTTCCGGAGGCGCGCGCATTACATACTGCGCCACGGAAGCCCATGTGTATATGCTGTTTCTACAAAATTACTTAATTTTTCCGAATGTTCATCATGTATATCTGATCTTACAATTGTTAAAAAACAGTTCTATTCCAGTAATCAACATATAACATATAAATAACGGCTTCCTAAGAACAAAACCAGCAAGAGTAATGAAACCTCGAACACCCATGAAAAGATTGTTTATTGTCAAATAATGGTTTAAATGCAAGCAAACGCTATCATAGGCTTTACAGTAAGTGAAAAATATGGGAAAATACAAACAGGAAACATCTTTGAAGTGTTGTCAATCACTGACAATAGAAATCTATGAGTAGAACGATTTTGCAATCAGCAATAATTCATGGATGATTATTTCACTGATTGCGAGTGCTAGCTTTTCTGTCGGACATCTTGGTATAAACGCACTGCACGACATGAAAACTATACCTATTGATTTTTACTCCAAATCAATTAATAAGCGTTTTCACTTCTATCGCGTAGTGCGCAACACTATTCAATAACTAAGCGAATATGTAACCCTGTGATAAAAGACTTACACACAGAGATTGATTAAAGAGGCAAATAATTTTAGAGTGCAAGGACTCAAGAGGATATGATTTTTTCGGTTGGTATAAATGTTCTTAATACTACTCTAAATAATTGGACGATACTGATTAATATGGTGAACTTGCATCACTGCAAGCACGATAGAAAATAAAAAAAAAATTGAGCACAAAAATATAAAACTTCAAAAGAAGCCAAAAAGACTTTTAAAGACTGAGCTTGAATTAGAGAAATAGTTATACGGGCCGTACATCTGGAGTGCATTTCAAACTTTACTCAACTGCACGCGATCGTTGCTGTAACAGCTCTGACAATGCAGTCGACCTTCACGGACTCGTACATCAGCTCCTGTCGCACCAGAGCCTCAAAATTGTCATGAATCAAACTACTACCACCTTAAATTGGATATCATATTTTAATTTGAACCTATTATTTACTGCCTACTCTTTTTAACGGCAGGGTACACATTGTGAAATATAACTTCAATGATGCTGAGATATTTGCAAAACCCCGGACCGCAGGTGTATGCGGTGAGGAACGAACGCGTTATTGTCCTTACCGAGGAGTAGCACACTTCACCACCACACCATCCGGGTCCTTCGTTTCGCCTGTCTCTCAGCTAGTTCTATCGATCTTTTGCCATCAGCAATCACCCGTTAGTGGGATTGATCTGGGGGCCTAAATCGGCAACGAACCCAGTTAGGCCGCACTTATAATTACAATAATAAGTTTAAATTGTGATTATAACTGAGGCCTCAGCTTAACTGGGTTCGTTGCCGATTTGGGCCCCCCAGATCAATCCCACTAACGGGTGATTGCTGATGGCAAAAGATCGATAGAACCAGCTGAGACAGGTGAAACGAAGGACCCGCGTGGTGTGGTGGTGAACGCGCTACTCCCCGGAAAGGGCAATAGCGCGTTCGTTCCCCACCGCATACACCTACGGTCCGGAGTTTTGCAAATATCTCAGCATCACTGACGTATTCTTAATAATAACCAACTATGATTTCTTCTTGACTTTAAAAATAACGGTGCTAGTTTTCTACGTTTCCGTCTCCACTGCTGGTATTCACCTGCCCATGTCGATCAAAAGGAATTCTGCTGGGTTGTGTCTCGAATTCTTTCAGGACAGCGGTTCTTGTCGACCCAGTAATTTCTGCGACTAGTCCTGTAACACCGACCACTCTAAAACGAAATTGACAAGCCGACTTTGACAATACATCCCATCTAAGTGATCCTTAGATAAGCTTATACTCCTCAAATGATGTGGTGCAGATACTAACACGGAGAAGACAACTGGCGATGGTCTGATCAATACTTACCTATTTCATTGCTGTGTTTCTGAAATACGCCACTATAACCAATTTTTCTATCGTTTCCTGCTTTTTCAAACTTGCTTGAAGCATCTTGACTTTGGAGACGAAATCACGCTTCCTTAACATCTACTTAACAATTCTAGAAATTTGAAAACACTGGAAAATTCACCTGTATTAGCTACAATCCCGCTATTTATTAATTAAATGATGATGGAAAGAGTGAGTGGTGAAGTAAGTAAGGATGTTCAGAATTCTTGTGCTTAATGGATTGCATTTTTTACCTCCCAACTGTTTACCGCCTCATCGTGGCTGGGAGGTGTTCATGTGTGTCGGACTGCGATGCACAGCGAGAGATTTATCCCGTGGCAGGATCTCACAAGGTGAGATGGTCTCCGGCGTTCCCTTTAGGAAGCCCAACTAAGGTTAAACCAATACCAGGATCCACCACTGTTCTGGTATCAAAGTCGCATGGTGATAAATCTTACTCCGATCCACAAGAGCTTCGACTGCCCGTGGTGGTAAAGACCTGGGGCGACTTAGGCCAGGCTGACTTCGGGACTCCAGGGAACCATAATGGCTTAACCAGCAAATCTCCGAAAAGTGGAGATTATGCTGGGGCGCGCACAACCAGTGAGGACGGGCCATTCAGGTATCAAGTGTCAAGTAATGGAATTTTTTTGCGTTTTGTTCTGGAACATCTATTGGTTTAGGTTAAATTAACGCATATGTCTTTGAGGATTGTTTTACCATTTCTTTCCTTATTTGTTTACGTCACTTCACAATAAACAAAATTGTTCTTCATTCCTCTCACAGTAAGAAATACAGTACTCATATTGTCAACTTTTTATTTACTGCCTATTCCAATTTTTCACGGCAGGGTATTATTTTTGAAACAGCCACAATGATACTAAGATATTTGCAAAACACCGGACCGCAGGTGTCTGCGGTGAGGAGTGAACCCGCCATTACCCTTTCCAGGAGCTAACGTGTTCATCAGCACACCATGCGGATTCTTCATTTCGCTTGTCTCCTAGCTAGTTCCATCGACCAGTGCCATCAGCAATTACCTGTCATTGATCTTGGCAGCCCAAATCGGCATTGAACGCAGTACAGCTGAGGCTGTAGTCGAAATCACAAAGTTAACTTTTTATTTACTGCCTATTACAGTTTTTCATGGCAGGTTATTACGTGAGACACAGCCACAGTGATGTTGACCATCCTCCCAGACAGGCCTAGTGGTAATTTATCGACCTCGGAAGGATAGAAGGTTTGGTGACCTACGGGCGCGAGGTGTGCATTGCAGGGCGCCTCCGACCACTGCGCCACATGCGTCCTTGTTTAGAATTATACGGTTTGCGAATCCCATTTAGTGTGATCGAGATCAGGCATTTTTTGTGACATTACTTGATTATGTTTTTTTCAATTCGAGAGTTTTTATTTGCAGTTTTTCATTTATTAATATACCTTTGAGGTGTTTTTCTCGTGTCTTACTGTGCTTCGATTTTTTTACTGTTCACCATTAGTTGATCGTTATGGGTCGGCATAATGTCGTTAATAGCGGTTTTCTCAACCATAAATCTCTTTATAGTCTTGCAAGTAATAATTGATAGTATTCACTTCGAAAGTGCTAAATAAAGGGAAAAATCAAGTGAATGTTCCTATTTAACAGAAAAAAGCCCGCTCGCTCACTAATGAACCTTATATCTCAGTACATTTAACAGTGTACTATTTCTTTGCTAATTTGTAATATTTAGCTTAAGCTAAGGTTTAAGCTTAGTGAGAGGAAAGGTGATGACAATGATGATTTGATGTTGTTCATTGTCGACCATCGTGTAGTCGTAACGACGATCATCACGAATTCATCGCATTCCAATCTATTGAAGTGGTTGTTGTACGTAACTCACCGACGATGAGGACGTCGCCGTTGAAGTTCCACCTATTGCACCCATTTTAGCCTTCTCTCCACCTCCCAGTGACAACATTCTTCTACTTCTTTTCATCTACACTGAACACTTTTTTTAAAGACTAGAAGCTTTTATATAATCTGGTTACTTACCAAAGACGTGATATGTTCAGCACAATGAAAAATTGCGAGCGCTTTCCATCGGACTCATTCCGTAATCCTTCTTTGTGTGTTTGTCAAATTCTCTTGAACAAAATGCTCACTCGCCTTCTTATGAAGCTTATAAGAGCTCATTGCCGGCACTTGAGATGTTCATCTACCATCACCATCAACGATCATGCCTTAAATTTACGAGTTTTCTTCATATCTATTCGAAAACAAGCCCTATCTAAAGCACTTTTTCGGCATAATTTTCGAATATCTTTCTTCCATTTGTATTCCGTAGCAATTTCGAAAAAAAAAGAGAAACGCTTAGTAAACCTGAGAGATGAAGTTGTTAAGGACATCAGTGTCGGTGTGCATCGATTTCAATGCATGTCTGATCTAGAATTACATCCTTCTATGCAAACTTTTCGCTTGAACTTCATGCCTTTGAACTAAACGTAGAAGAATGAAATTGAGATAGGCTGAAAACTTTTCAGCAGCGACGCTTTCGTGTCGGTTTTCAGAATAACTGCGTCACTCTGTTTCGGAATGACATTTAATTAGCGTCATCTGGCGAACTTTCACTTAGTGATCTTTTCGAATTTTATTCACTGACGTGTATTGCGATCAGTTCTTCGTGCTATGTCAACTTCATTACCATGTTATTTGAAGCGGTACAGAGATGAGCTAAAGTGTTTTTTTTGTTTCCCTCATTTGTTGCCTTCCTACCCAATTAAATTCTTCGATAGCCCATTTTCAGTAATTGTGCGTTTCTTAGTACTCATTTCAATGGTCTTTGTAGGAAGGCGGCAGCGCAGTGATAATGATGTCGCTCATCGCGAGCACGGTGCTGGTTTGAACCCCCTGGATTCACCGAGTTTCTCATGACTTTGAATTCAGCAAATTGGTGCTAGACTCGTTTGCGAACAACTCACTTTCTAAACTAGTATATATACTGTTTAACATTTTGTTTTTTGCCTTCTATAATTTTCATGGCAGGTTACTAAGCCAAATGCAGCCACAACGTTGCTGAGATATTTGCAAAACTCTGGACAGTAGGTGTCTCTGTTGGGGAACGAACGCGCTATTGTCCTTTCCGGGGAGTAACGCGTTCACCACCACACCATGCGGGTCCTTCGTTTCGCCTGTCTCTCAGCTATTTCTATCGATCTTTTTGCCACAGCAGCCACCCGTCAGCCATTACAGAAGGCAGAAAACGAAACGCTAAACATTGTGATTTCAACTACAGCTATAGCTTAACTGGGTTCTATGCCGATTTGCGCTCCCCAGATCAACCCCGCTGAAACCCATTTTTGTTGAGCAAACGCGAGGTGTTACAAAATACGAAGAATTACTTGATCAATGCCTAGGTTAATAGAAAGTCGGTCGTGGGAGATACTGCAAGATGTACCAGCAAGATACTTCCGACTTGTAAAAGAAGCGCTGTCACTGAGACAAAAGATCGTCTTAGCTCGACAGTCAATACACTTTCTCCGCCGCTGTCTAAAACATCGAGTCGTTCCGAACTTCATCAAACGAAGACGACTACACGACGTGTGCGGACTACCAGAGGACAGTCACCGAGTATTGGACGTCGAATTGCGAATACTACGCACCTGTCTACGAAGCCGACAAAACCAGATGTTCCCCAAGTGGAAGAAGTGCGAGACGAAGGAAAACTTTTGTGCTCAATGTTTGGAGGACCGCCTCTGGAGGAGAATAGTGGACGGGTCAGTGCTGCTTTGCAACTCTATTAGGTCTAATGCTAAAGTAGCTTTGCGGAGGAAATTCGAAAACCTTTTGAGTAAATCACATAACACAGCTTCAATAGCGCACAAAAATATCGCTAAAGAACATCAAACAGATCACATTAGGATAGGTAATGTGCAAGAAAATTCAAGGCTAACCGTGTTAAGAGGCATAACTCTCTCTGACGGTGCGCACTCGTTATTAGAATCGGGGCCGAGTTTCTCACCATCTGAACACATTT
>UYYA01001372.1:0-15178 GCA_900624975.1 Angiostrongylus costaricensis
CCAGATCGATTCCGCTCCGGGTCAACCAAGCCTTTCATCCCTCCGCGTAGGGAAATTGGTACCAGACTTGTCTGGGAAAAACTACTCTCCGCAACCCAATTGGGAATGCTCCAGCCCGGCTATCTCAGAACTCCAGGGAGAACTGCTCGACCAGCATTCTACGACATTCAAGATGAAATTAAAATCCTCAAGCAGCAACCGGATCCACACGTAAAGTTGGAAGATCTTCGTAGACGATGGATTCGAGGAAACGAATTGAATGTGAGAAATGCTGAGAACCGCACAGTAGACGTGAAGACGGATCAAATGAAAAAAAATAGGAAATAGAGATTTCCCAAAAATTATTAAAAAGAGATAGGAAACAAAAAGTTCAGAGCACAGTCTACATAATGAATCGCGCATGGCTCACAGTACGTGCGGTGAAAAATTGGGCACGGTACCATGCCACTAGCCAACGAGAATTAGGCATGGTCGTGAATATGTTAAGAGTAGTTAACGTACTCTGAACATCGAAAAGAATTTCGTGAGAATCGTCCAACATTCCAAAGTGTACGATGTGGCAGCAGTTCGCTCAAATGATGACGTGCAGATCTTCCTAAAAGCAAAAAACGCTAAATCTTAAGCCCCAATAAGTAACATCAATAGTTTAACTTAACACGACTAATCAGATGCTTTCACGAATAAAAACAAGGCAAATTCTTAAACTTTTTATGATCAATCATCACTATCGTAGCACTGGTAATATATGCCAGTCGAATATCATGAATTTATTGTTGGTCATCAAAGTGTTACATGGCCTGAGCGTTCAGTCGCTTCGGGGATGTGTGTTGTTTCCAGCGGCAGAACATTACATACGTCGAGCTCCTGTTGTTCGAAACCAGTGAAGCGTACCAAAACCTGGTACACTACAATAACCTAGTCACATTCACTTCTCAAGGAAGATAGTGTAATGATTTCCAACCGTCCTATAAGCATATATTAAAAATTACATGGAGTAACTCACTCTATCCATTGCAGTTGTAAATCGCGCATGTCGATCCAGAATCGCTCGGACATAACATTTCTGCCATTCCGTGAAAAAGCTCTTTGCAACAAATTTATGCTGCTATCGCATAAAACACTCTGTAGTAAAAAGCAGTCTCTATGAATACAGCAAGTGAATACAGATAAAAGAAGATTTTAGAACATCAATATGTCTAGCTATCCTAATAAAGTGAAAAAAGGCGGGCCACTAACTTGATTTGCTGGTCTGGCCGGTCTTTCGTTGATGATATCCAGATCGCCTTCCAAAAAGTAACATTGGCCCTAAAAAAATAAACTTAGAAAAAGAAAAAAAACAAAAAGAGAGCATGTACCTAAATGGCAAAGACCTACAAATTTAAACACCTTCTAATTTAATGAATAGGCTTAAAAACGAGTCAAAACATGGCGGAAACGATTGAAACCGGCTCTCATTCTCCCGAGAAATCCACTGAGCTCAATGAATGTCGGAATTTATTTGTTAAAATGAACATTTTTCGATAAGTAAAGCTCAGTCTTTTAAAAAAATGGCTCAGAGCAAAAGCAGACATGACGAATTTTGCACCAACTGGCATTCATGAATGAAAGTGTGCAAAGAAGTATTAAAACTATTGCTATGAACTGACGAGAAACAAAAAACATGCAGATCTCATTCGAAATTCATGCTCGATTAGACATGAAGCAGATTGAATGAAGATAATGCTGTCGTACAGCCAAATTTGACTGGCACTTCTATAACATCGTACTTACTTCGATACTTGGATGTCTGATCTTTAATGGTTGTGCAGCACACAGCATAATTTCCGTTTTTCGGAGTCCTGCTGGTCTATCTGTTGCGATTTCCAGGAGGCCCGACGTCAGCCTAGTCAAAGTCTGCAATAGGTCTTCACTGCCACAGACAGTCGCCGGCCTTTGTGGATTAGAAGGAGATTTGTCACCACACAGTTAGTTTCATACCACGACGGTGGTGGATTCTGGTATTGGTTCACTCTTAGCCGGGCTTCCTAATGAAAACCTAGGACTCCTCAGCATGGGAGACCCTACCGAGAGGATGAATCACCCTGCTGTATATCGCATCCCGAGACCTAGGAATACCTCCCAGCCACGATGAGATGGTAAACCGTTGAGAGGTAACATCGTACTAAGCTTCCAAACTTAAATCTTGACACATTAGTAAGCAGTCCAATGAAATACTATTGACGCTAACTTAAAGGATGAAGCGGAACAATTGTCTTCACACAAACTGGTAATTATGTGTTTATCTAACATGAAAACACCTGACCGAAGAATTCAGTTTAGTCTCTTCACTTAAGAAATGTGTGACGACACCAACTGATAAATGAATAAAATCAAAGTTTGGAACGGTAGCGATTTTAAAAATATGAACGACCAATTGGCTGAAAGTTCATAAGTGTTTTGCTCTAAAAAGAAAAGGTTAAATTCTTCGGAGGACTAACAGAGCTCTAAAAATTGCAGTGATCGCATGTCGGCCTATTAGGAAACTATGAACTCGTATTTTGCTTATTCAGAGGTGAATCCTAGGAATATAATAGATTTGTCACCTGCTCATTTGCTGGACCATTTGAATGTCTCGTCATCAATGATGATTCACCAGATCTGCAAAATAGAATGTGAATAGTAAAGAACACCGTACTAAGCTGATGAGCTCTCCACTTAATGGCTCAGACTATAATATCTGAATTAATACCTAGTTCTATTTCAAAACTGTAGTAACGTCCACAAAAGGCGAACATATTGCGAAAAGTACTTTTCTGCTCGCAGTGCAGAATATCCACTCTCCAAAAAGAAACTCTGGTCAACTTTCAAACTTTCCATAGAAGCGTGCGCCAACTACCATTACACGATACCAGAATTTAAAATTAATGCCTTTACTGTGAACTTCATTGAGGAAAATAGTGAAATATGAAGGCGACCACACCTAATCCAAATCAGCAGCAATACAACTTACATGGACTGGACATTGCGACCATCACATCTCCATGCAGACGATGGTGAGTTGCGAGCAGCAACATGGGGTAACAGCTTAAAGATGAAAGACAGTTGTTCAGAACAGCTTTGTTCATGTACAAGCGTAAAATGGCACAGCACTATACTACCTCACTTACTTCACTTTCATGAGAAGACGGAACATAGTCGCGATGAAGTGCAGAACTGCTTTGATCCGCAAACGCTGTGATACATAGTGTTTTTAGGAATAAAATCCTCAAAGGAGGAACAGAGGCGTTTCATTCTTTCACACAGTAGCTTGACAAGATACAGTTGTACAACACTCTTGCAACCACCGCTTTTGAAACAACACAGATTGACAGGTCCTAATCGTAGTTAATAAAATAGACCTTTAAAATACCTTGCCGTCTTCTATTGTATTTATTTTGAACTTTAAAAAACTCGATGGAACTTCTTAGTACACAGGAATAATTGAATTTCGATGAACAGAAATAAACCAATCTACATCACAGCTTTTCCACAATGTTCAATTTAAATATAACGGTTAGCACATTTCTTGTGGCTTTGATTTCCAGGTGACTATTTTAACCAACAAGCTGAATGGAAAGAAGAAAACGATCTAACTTCAATGATGCTGAGTTATTTGCAAAACTACGGGCCACAGGTGATGAAGGTGAACGAAAAACCCGCATGGTGTGGTGGTGAGTGTGTTACTCTCCGAAAAGGACAATAGCGCGTTCGTTCCCCACCGCAGACACCTGTAGCTCGGAGTTTTGCAAATAACTCAGCATCACTAAAGTTATATTTCGCGACATACCCTGCCGTTAAAAAGAGTAGGCAGTGAATAATAAGTTAAAAACGATTTAATTAGGAAATAAGAAGGCAGAAATATGTGAGATACTTCGGTAAACTACTGTGGTTACCTAAACGTCTTTTCTCCTCTGTTCAACGTCATTGAAAACGCGATTTTTATCAAGTAGGATTTCTGCTTTCTAAAGGTTTTCTTGAACTGTGCTGACATAATTGAAAGGAATTCTGATGCAGAACAAATGCAGCCTGTTCATCGAATAAATGGTCCCAGGAAAAGAGTGAAGTACGTGTGAATAAAAGACATTTGGTCAATCTATGCATAAGACTTTTCAGAAAAGCCCACAAAAGTGAACTAGCTTTCTGTGGCTCCTTATAGGCTGCTAGCCTTAGAATATGGCGAAATCTACATTAAGCATACAAAGTTTGAACCTGGAGTAGATAAGAGACAAAACTGTCGCGAATTCTTATCACTTCAAGCGAAGTATAATATATAGCTAATAGAATACCTTGCGAAAAAATGTCTTCGCTGGAAACCTGTGAAAACACTTCTGGCAGTGAAATCGCAAAAGAAATGTCCGAACTAGAAAGAAGACAGAAATAAATTCGATCAAAAAGAAACAAATTTTTGCCCGAAATAATACCGGTCAGAAGAATTCTATAGAATTAACTTTGTCTAAGGTTTCAAATGAAAGCCAAAACCATGAAATCACTGACAAGAATGCATCGGACGACTGTTGTGAAGAACTGGATGGTCCCAGGGAGGACTAAAATGAAAGACATTGTACAACACATAGAATTCCTGTGAACAGTTAGATATAGACGAAAAAAAAACACCTGCTGAGAACATGAAGATGAGCATTCTGAATCCACATCTATGTTAAATGATCCGAGGTCACCATTACTAACAACTGCAAATGCAGCCGCAAGCACGAACTGCGTTTCTATAACGGTCTAACTGTTTACTCTTCAAAAATTTCTTGGTAAAAAATGCCCAGAAGCGCACAATTTGTCACGAGAATGCCGTCTGCCTTCCTCTTTACAAATGACCATTAAGTGCGAGCTATCCTGGAAACATCCAAATAGCTATAAACGCTACCAACCTCTAAAGCGATCAACTTCAGGACCGGAAACTACAACCATAACGCTAATCCACACACAACCACGAACCTACCAATTCTAGCTGGAAATAAAAAGCTTTTTCCATTATTCAGCAATAGAGCACCCTTTACAACCATGCTCTTTGTTTTTCTTGCGTCCCAAAAGGTGTTTTTGTAAGAAAAAATGGCGCGATTTCTCTAGTAATTAGCAATGTTCTCTCTACTTCCACAGTTGAAACGGTTGATGTCCACAGTTTCGGTAAATTAAAACAATGCGGCCTTAATATCGGCTACACAGGTGTTTGGTTGGATTTCTCTCAGAGCATCGATCATTCAAGTTGGCTCCTGTAGACGTAATTGATACTCAGGTTGCTCTACAAAAGCAGTAAATAACGACCATGTTCATCACGATATGCGATTTAAATACATCAAGTGTTATCATTATAATAAGCTCACGGTTACTACGATATTACTACTCTATAGAAATTTAGGCTCTCAATTATGTAGAACAACGCGCTCCCTCTAAGTAATACAACTGCTTTAGCAAAATCCTGTGGCAAAGCATCTAACTTCGTCCTGTCAGACGAGTATCAATGTTGCAAATGTAAAATTATGTCAATTAAGATAGAATACAAGAGAACTTAAGCCGCCGCTGAACCCAAACACGAACCCGACCGTCTGTGCGGATGGCGATTGAAATGGAAAGAATCAAGTGGAAGAATTGCTTGAACTGCACAACATTTCAGGATGAGCTACCAAGCAAGCGTCTATTTAAACAGGCCGATGGTGACATCCCGCCAAGTCCAAAAAACTATTTTTTGTACGCACCATAAAATTTTAATGCAAAAACTACGCCCACAAATAATTTGTATCTATGCAAAAAAATGAATTAACCAACAGATAACGTTACCACGTCTAAAGATAATACACTAAAGAGTTGGTGAACGAAGCTGTTCTGAATGGTTGACACGATGGTTTGTTCCAAAACTTATCCAACAGTAGGAAATAAAAACTCCAGTTGTAGCGGTTTTCCGTTAATATCGAGATCTAAAACAATGCTGGTTACGCCCATACATATTAGAACGCTAATTTAACAATAACGAAAAAGCGAAATCAATTAATGTAGGAATTAAGAACGTAGTAATGACATGATCAACAAGCAAAGACGACAGAACGAAGGTGAGCAAGAAGGGAAGCTAACAAAAGGAAATAATCTTAATAAGTTAAGTATTTAAGTAATACAAGGAAATGACACCGGTGTCAACTAAATTTCCATGAGAAACACCGTCGGGCGACGTCGTGACAGAGTGCTGGCAGGAGTGGGGTGATATATCTATATCTGTCATTAAACCGTGTTTTTAAAGACGGGGAGCTAATTAGGTACAGGAAATTTGAGATATCTGCTCGAAAGGAGGATTCAGAACGCGAAATGACGCGCCAATAATTCTGTTTCTCTTGCATCACCTGTATCTCGTTGATGGTGGTGTGATTGGAGCAGACGCTGGTAAATTTTTCATTTTGCTCCGTCAATTGCAAGAGTAGCACAGTGGGATTTGCTAGATTTAGGAGCTTACCGGGCATCATATCTTCCTCCTAGGGTTTTCGTTAAGAACCTTACTGTTCCAATCTATTCATTGTTTTTCAGCACTATTAAGAGTTACCGACTCAAACCTTAGATGTGGGTTTATATCCAACTGGCATCCGCTCTATAAATTGCCAGAAAAAAAAACTAACAATTAACAACACGGCGAGAGAGGGTAGCGCAGTGATTAATGATGCCGCCTATAGCAACTATTCCCGGAATAGTTTCTATTTCTTTCTATATCTATTTCTATCTTTCTATTACTGTGTGTTTCTGCAGTAAGGATCATATCCACTGTTTCCGAGTTGCCTAGCAAATGTCGTAGTACGTAAATATTTTCATCCCATCCTAAAGAACTTCGATCTGTGTAAAAAGTCTTGTTATGCAAACCTATTTTTGCAATCTGAACTTGTTGTTTGTTATTACTGCCCAAAAGTCATCATGCGTATAATAACAAGAAGGGTATGAGGATGTTTGCGAGAGCAGTCTTCTGCCAGCTGATCTTGAAAGGACTTTTAGAGGATATGGAGACAGTAGCCGACGAATGTTTTCGGCAAAGATGCTGGACCTGTGCCAAATACTGCCTTCTCCAGAAGCACATAAATAGCCTCGTGAATTGCTATCCTGGTTCGCCTCTGTCAGGGTTCGCCTGATTTTTAGATCCGTACCGTATTGATCTCGTGTGTCACCAATGTAGATTATCGTAGTTGTTAAGTCATACTGCACGTAGTCATTATTGTACATTAACTTCATCATATCATTATTAAATGACAGTTGCGAACCATACATTACTTTAGTATCACCGTCACGACGTCACGCTTCCCATCAGCCCAGTGTATCCTCATCATCTTAGTGCTCATCCTCGTGTCAATGTTCATTGTTTATCAATTAGTCTGCGGTGAGTTGTCAGTAGCCGCGGCTATCCTTAAATGCGTTCGGTGTGAGACGCCATCGGTGGCATGTACCATTCCTCCCACACGGTACACCATGCGTACAAAGCCGCTGCTAGCCGGCCAACTTATGCTGTGTATTTATTAAGCCGCCATAGGCTTATCATTTCTCAGTCGTTATCTTTCTGGCTCATGATATCTTAGGCAATGGTGGCACCCATCGATGCTCAAACTTCACTTTGCAGCTTCACTTTGCAGACATATCGTTATCCAATACCAGCTGCTTGACCGTATTCTGCAGATAACTCATCTCGTTCGTAGTCACTTGCATCATCAATGCTAAGGTAACTTGCTATCCTCGTCGATTGATGTGGAAGTGCACCCAACCGCTGTATATATGATCTCAAGCACAGCCTAATCCGCGGCTCATCTGTATACAACCGTATCCCCTTACTCGTAATTGTTATGAAGTTGGTGCTATTATAGCGCTAATGTTGTAATAGTATTATTTACAATACTCTTATGCCTTTGTAAGCCTCACTTCAGTAGTAGGTGCAGCATCTCATAGTCTTGAACTTGCCTTATTTGTGTGCCAGTAGTTCTCCGTCGATATTAGTGTTGTATCGATGTTGCATCCATGTATATGAACGGTTCAATCATCCAAGTTTGAGGTATTGCCCTGTGACAACTACGAAAAGTCCTGCTTAGCTTCTTCTCACGAGGTCGAGCACTCTGCCTAAAGCTGTTGGCTATTCGGTGCCGAGAACTGACTCGAAAGCCTATTTTCCACTAGAAACTGCATTGCAACCGATCAGGAAACAAGGTGCTGGTTCGACCCTCTCCCAAACGCTCTTCTCCGATCCACATAGGGAACCCTTACCTCGCCTATCTCTAACACTGCCCGAGAATCGACTCGGCGAGCATTCCACGGCATTCATAAAGACGATCAAATCCTCAAGCAGCAGCCGAAGCAACATGCAAAATGTTCGAAGACCATTCTCGACGATTAGTACTAGAAAAATGAATCAAATGCAAAAAGTGCTAATACCTGCCCAGTAAAAGAGTCATGTAAAAAGAGAAACTAAACAGTAAGCGTTATGCAAATATGCTCACTCCATACCTTGGAATAGAACGAAATTAGAACAATTACGGAAATATGGAACATGAAGGTCCCACTTGTGAATACCGTGCCAAGGTCACGTCCGGAATTCGCCAATATCGAGGAAAAAGGCTTGCAGATAAAGCGAAACGTCCTCTGACACAACATCGTATCACATTAGTTTCATATTCATATTTAAAGGACAATGACTGCAAAAATCTCATCGAATGCTGGATGGCACAGAAATGTTTGCCCATTCAATTAAGACCATCAGAGTCCGATTGATACCATTCATATGTTATGTCCCCGTTATCATGCAATGTTGATGTAAAGAAATCCTTCGTTCCTAGGTAACCTTTCTGCACTTCTCGAAATTTCTGCATTGATTGATTAACTACTTTGAATTATTGTGTAGTGTCTGTTTGCTGCGCATAATTCGCAGCTGCGATGCGGCTGTGCCAGACCCTAAAAATAGGTAATTAAAGGTGTATACGTATAAACAATATAAACAATACAGCAACACAGTAAATAGGCAGAAGTAACTTAAAGAACATAGAGTAGCATCAACACTAAGATACGATAGCATTTGTAATGGATTGTTGAGTTCGACTGCCGAATAAACGACAGTTATGACTGTATCTTGGCGCGTGTGGCGCACTGGTCGGAGGCGCCCTGCAATACACATGGGATCTATCCCACGTCGCGAGATCACCAACCCTGCCATCCCTTCGGGATCGACAAGTAGCTACGAGACCTGTTACACATGGGTAGACCACCACGAGTCACCCTATAGGCCAGATATACATTCAATCACCTCTGATGATGCTTAATGAAGTCGAATGCATGATGTACCCCATAGAAAATGATCAACGCCTCCTTTTTATCCTTTCATGATTGCATTACGTATATTCGGAAGAGGAATAAAAACAACACGTCCCATCCCCTACGCTCCTTCTTTCATACTTAAAATCGGAATAGTAGAACTAATAATGATACACTAAGTTCAGGATTGGGTTGCAACATCTGCGATATACGTAACCTCGACTACAGTGCTATTAGCAAAGCACAGAATCGTAACATAAAATATAGATGTACTCGTAAGCATTCCCAGAATGTGGTGTTGCTTCAGCAAGACATGATGAAAGGTCTGCGGTTCAACAGAATGGTCAAGATCCACATGTTACTGACGCACCTTCGTTGCTGCTTTATTGATTCAAAACTTGGAACTAACAATGTTGGCTTACTAGATATCCCTGAAGCGAAGTAGTATTTAACGCATAAAAATAAGCAAATAACCCGATAGTTCTCAAATCTAAGAAGGGCGGCTAATCATTAACTGTCACCAAAATAAAGAACGATGATGATATGCTCTTGGTGTTGATCAATCCGTGAGGGATGCACCATGCATTCGACTTCAAGCGTCTTTGGAAGTGACTGAATGCACATCTGGCCTTTACAATGGCTTTGGGCGCCGGGATCGATCCTATGAGCATTGAAGAGCGCCTCCGGTCACTGCGCCACAAGCGGCTCTTGTCACCAAAATAATCCAATGAAACTTCTGAGGGATAGTATCAGGTCACATGCTATGAATTGTGCGAAATTGCAGTTTAGTGTTGCAAACGTGTTCACTAGTTGCAGATACAGAAAGCACACGACCCTCGTATGGCAGGTGGTTGGTTTCAAACCGCTATATCGTTCCTCGAATTGTTAAATCGGCGCTAAACACCCATCAAACATAAAGAATGAGATGCTGGCGATTTTTAAAAACAATCCTCAACTCTAATCTTCGTTCCACACCTCGCTACTCCTCATCGATTTTTCCTTAGCCCTCTTTTTCCCCTCTCTATTTTCTACCATCTTCCCTTTGTTCCGCTCTCCAATCGCTTAATACCTTCTTATTCCTCTTTCTACTGTCCTTTTAAAAGTACAATGTTGAGTTTCCCTAGCTTTAGAAACGAATCCTACGCTCAATTTTACGGCTTGACAGAATCCTACATCATGGTGAAATAATGATCTCGCTCTGCTCGATATGAGACTACGATCCCTTGTTCTGCACGAACATATCTCTAGCATTTCCATCGGCAACCTGACATCTTCTTTTGGTTTATTAATTCCTCTGAAGAAAATAACTACCCACCTGCTAAATGATGAATTTACAGAGGTTGTGATCACAGCCGCAGCGTTGAAGCCATTATTTCTTTCTCAACTGCATGAGGGAGATATTAACAGGCGACTGTTCACGAACCACGTTTGAAAACGCCTGCCGTAGATTCGTCCGATTCAACACATTCGAAGTTGTCAAAACCAACCTTGAATTAAGTGAAATGGTGGAGTTGAATATGTGAGGCGGCAGGGTGATCATATCTTTTTCACGATCTTCTCGATCTCCTATTAAATCACGTGAATGTAAATGAAAACAGCAAGAAGCCATCAGGTTCGCGAGCTTCGCCATTTCTAAATCAACCAATTAATCGAAATACTCATCATCGAAATAGGGTGACATTCACAATGAAAAACTAATGCTTAGCATTTTGATGACAATGTTGCTATCAAGACAAATACCACTCCTTGGCTATCCACTGCCACTTCCACATATATCTCTACTTTTCGCCAACAAGTTATCAAATATGGTGCTCAATAGATGTGGTAAAGTGAAATTACTTTAAAGAATTCCCGTCCTTACGTGCTCGATAATCTCTTTTCAGAGTGGTAAAATTCCAACCGAAAAGTTGGACTCTTCTTAACTCATGAATCGTACACATTAAATTGCGTTAACTCGAGTTCAAAAACCTTCATGAGCTTCACAAGGGCGGCGAATGACTGGCGAGGTGCCAACCTGAGGCAGATTTTGGCCAGGCTGACCTCGCGACTCCAGGAAACCACAATGGCTAAGCCAGCAAAAGTCCGAAAAATGAAAATTTCGCTGCGCCCAGTGCAACCAGTGAGGACGGGTCATCGAAGTATCCAAGTAACTAAGTATTCAATTCCACCTCGCAGCATACCTTTGGAAGGTCTAAGTAGGTGGCACATTTGCGGAAATTGAAGACACTTTAATAATGGACATATTTTGAACTTTTCTTTACAAGTTCACAAACATAGAAATGTAAACAATCCGAATGCCACAAACAGCGTATTCGGTATGTAGCACCACAACGCGACCAGAAGAGAACGATTACTAAAGAACCGATGGGCTTGCGAAAATAATTGGTTTGTTAAAAAAGCATGCTTTTCGCGAGATTAAATTGCAGCAAGGTTGTTACTTTTTTGGAAGTGGTAGTTGCCTTTCCAATGGTTTCGACACAATCATTAGTAATTCCTACGACCGACCTCCTACTAAGCTAGCTATTCACCAATTCTTCATATCTTGTTAAGCAAATGTCAGGTGTTATTTTATTCTCTATCCACCGAAAAAGTGACGTTTCGGCCAACCTCGCCTTCCTCAAAGCCAGGAAAAGTCAACTATACGGCAATCCATTCAAACAAACAGTTCCATAACCAACTTGAGCTTTCCCGGCTCTGAGAAATGCAAAATCCTCCAAAACGTCAGCTTGTTGGTGAATAAAATAACAGGCATTAGTCGTGGTTCGTTGAAATATGGCAAGAAAAAAGATATCCAGTCCATTTTACCATGGAAAACGGCATGCAGGTTACCATCCTAGTGATTAAATGGAAGAGCCCTACCAGTGTCAACGAAGCACTCAGATTAACGTGTGAATTGGCAACGACGATGAAAGCATTATTTCTAGCGTGCTGACTGGTTAGTACTAAGCTTCAAAATGTCACGTTGAACGGGTACGGTACGTTCTGGCGAGATGAACCATGCTTACCTGAAGAAAAATAATCATAAGTGCAACTCATTGAACGGTTGTAATTTTACAGAGCAATTGTTTTACATAACTCACGACTACGTAGCACAAAGCCTCTAGTCGGAAGAAGACTTAGACGTACGATATTCACAAACACACTCTCCTAATAGTCTTACGAGAAACGAAAGGACCTGAAGGAAAGAAACAGGCCAAAGACAACGAGCATGTGGAGCAGCGCGGATGAGGGACGCACTCGGCGTCGGTTCGTCGACGAATGCCTGGGCGGTCGCGCGACGCCTCGAGAACTTTGCGGTTAACATGAGTTAACTCGAAATTGACAGGTTAACGCACGAAATTCAAATCTGTGGGCGGAGCCTGGCACAAGAGGATCGCCTCGCCCCGGTAAGAATGAATATCGATCGACTCGACAGATCTGCCTTCGTTCCTGGGTAGGAAGCCGTAACATCGAGCAAAATGTGGTTGTGTGCTGGGAGGAATTCCTCACAACTTCATCACAGCAACCCACTTGCACATGAGAATGGGTCCGATTAGTCGATTTTCTTTATTACTATGTGTTCACTTCATGACTTTGACAGTCTTTGCTGTAAAGCGAACATTAAAAGGAAGCCAGGATTGGATCTCGAAAGAATTCGATTCTTTGTGTCAGATATGAAGTCACTAGATTGAAGATGTAAAAGGATAAAAGGATAAAGCTCTCGGCGTTGATCAGTCCTTGAGAGATGGGCCATGCATTCAACTTCATTAAGTATCGTTGAAGGTGAATGAAAGCATATTTGACCTTTACAATGACTCGCGGTGGCCTACCGATGTATCGAGCCAGTGCTGCTACCCTCCCAAACAAGTCTGATACCAATTTGCCGAAAACGGAGGGATAGAATGCCTGGTGGGCCATGGGCGCGGGGGTCGACTCCACGTGTGTGTCGCAGTGGCGCCTCCAACCACCCTGATTGAAGGTGTAAAAGACTCTAATGTTTATCGCATAATTGCTCCACTTTTTATTTACTGCCTACTCTTTTTTTTAACGGCGGGGTATTATATGAACTGTAAAATAATGATGCTGAGATATTTGCAAAACTCCGGACCGCAGGTGTCTGAGATGGGGAACGAACGCACTATTACCCTTTCTGGGGGCTAACGCGTTCACAACCACACCATGCGAGTTAATCGTTTAGCCTTTCTCTCAGCCCTGTTGTTGAACTATAGCAGCTATCAGCAATCACCCGTCAACGGGATTGATCCAAGAAGCACAAATCAGCATGGAACCCAGTTAAGCTGAGGCTGTTAGGAGGCAGCAAGTAAGTGGTTAATGTTCTGGATAAATTCCAAGGATCCAAAAATAAACCGCAGCGAGTAATCCCTGGTGATCACGCGTAACCTCACACCATATCTCAGACTGATTTTTTCACCTGGGCTATGCACAATACTCACCCATGTGAGAGACCGTGCGGCTGCCTTTCATCGGTTACTGGAAAGATTAATGAAGAACAAAACGGTGAAGTTTTAAAAGCAGCTGTTTACCATGTGAATGAAATCTACGTATTGAACTTTTAGCTGAGCTTATGGAGGTGTTCGACTGCGTTTCCTACTGCGATTGATGACAGTGCACATAATTCTTGTTCTCGCCTTTGAAACTCTCAACGATCAAGGATTTCATCATCACGGGAACACAGTCTTGGCTGAACAATTGATCATCCATAGCCCTCTAGTAAAATATTAATATATAACATTACATTAAAACATTTTGGAGAAAAATAAAAAATATTATTTGGGAAATATCTGTGAAATTCCCCCGGTTCAGGGTCCTGGGCAGAATGACGGAGCACAAGATCGTCCAGTAGTTCTTATATGGCAACGCGAATTTGAAAGCGAAGAATCTCGGGAAGTTTTTTTGAGCGGGTATTTGGATTTTTGGGTGGAGATGGAGATCGGGACTAGAATAATGGAACGCAGAAGATTGGTATAGAACCTCTCCGTTGTCAATTCCAAATTACGTCCCTCAGAGATTGATCAACGCTGACAGCCTTATCTTCTATCCTTTTTAGGTTTGTTGCAACATTCCGGAACCAACTTCCTGTCGATGTATTGGCTGAACTGTTGCAAGCAACCACCATGCAACTAGTTTATTACAAGGACGGTGGTAAATCCTGGTATTGGTTTACTCTTAGCTAAGCTTCCTGATGGAAACGCCGGACTCCTCAGCTTGGGAGACCCTGCTGAGGGATGAATCCTTCGCTGTACACCGCAAGCCGACAGCCAAGAACACCTCCCAGCTAAGATGAGGCGGTAAACCGTCAGGATGCGCTTCGAATTACCCACTTCACAAAGCTTTATCTCATAGACTTTTGTTTGACAGATTCATAGCATGGAGCTTATTGTATCTAAAACTGCAAGCTCTCGAATACTTTTCGATATATTTGCTTCCAGAAAAGCCTTCAAATAATCGTTAATTTTGGAAGCACGTCCATGACCTCCCTCATCTTCAATGTGGAGTCCGCCCCAGTGATATACTTTGACCTAAAATTGAACTGATGATTCATTAAAACTTCCCAAGACCGACTTTCTGTTAACCTCGGCATTAATTGATAATTCAATGTTTTTCATCAATAAGCATACACGAGGTTGTTAATATAGAATTTATTAGAACACAATTGCTGACGTTTCGGCGGTTTCGCCTTCTTCAGAGCCGTTTATTTGCTGTAAGTATTTAAGTTAGTTGGTGGATAGCCGCCGCACAGAGTAATACAGTTATCGACCATGTATTACTCTGTGCGGCGGCTATCCGCCAACTAACTTAAATACTTACAGCAAATAAACGGCTCTGAAGAAGGCGAAACCGCCGAAACGTCAGCAATTGTGTTCTAATAAATTCTATATTAACAACCTCG
>UYYA01001373.1:0-15167 GCA_900624975.1 Angiostrongylus costaricensis
AGGGCAAAATGTGGAACGCGAGTTCCTGTTTTAGAGCCAAAGCAGACTTGCATCGAGGTGGAATTCAACTCACAATTTTAATTGCGGTGGGGTTTATCATGAAGGATGCTGCAAATTATTGATGAAAAAAAGTAAAACTTCCAGTGGATAAGGTTTTATAACTAAAAATAAAATTTTAAAACCGTCTACAGTACCGTCGAGTTCAAGCCCTGCACATTTTCCTTGCACTTAATCGCGATGAGTTATTTGTTTTAGTGTCCATTACCATCAGTTCCATCAGTTCCATCATCTACATGACGAAAACTGCATCAACGTGTTTAAATACTTCAATGTGCGATCCCGCTATAATGTTGCTCTTAGCAGTTGAAGATAAGCTGAGAATGCTGGGGCTGCGCTATAGTGTAAAAGTTTTGTCAACATATGTCATCCAAGCCGCAAAAATTTGGTCAGATAAACCTGCTACTTCACAGACCACTCCATTAAAGAAGAATAGTAGCGAAACCGAAGTATATCATGCAGTAGAGGTAGTTTGTATTGCTTACTTGAACGCCTGGATGACCCTTCTTCTCTGGTCATACGGCTCTCAGCGTAATTTCCCTTCTCCGAAGATTTACTAGTTTAGCCATCGTGATTCCTTGGAGTCCAGAAGTCAGCCTAGCGGAGAGTTTCCTCAGGACATCGTCAACTCATGTAGTCGCCTGCCCTTGTGAACCAGAGGTAGATTTACCTCCATGCGACTAGTTCGATTCCAGGATATTGGTTTACTCTAAGTTGAACATCAGGATGGAAACGTCGGAGTCCTCCTTAACTTGGGAGGCGGTGGGGGGACCCCACTCTGTACATTGCAGCCCGACACCCAGAAACATCACCCAGCCACGATGAGGCGGTAAACCGTTGGGAGTGTAGTTTGCACAGTTGCTGGCTTGGTGGATTATAGTGATATTTGCCACCATGCGACCTTGATACGAGGACGGTGGTGGATCCTCGTATTAGTCTAATCTCAACCGGGCTTTCTGACGAAATCGCCGGACCCTGCCTACGGTGGTGACGACCTAGGGCAGACTTTGGCCAATCTTATCACGGGATTCCATGGAACCACGATGGCTAAACTAGCAAAACTCCGAAAAATGGAGGTTACGCTAGAGCCCGCACAACCAGAGAGGATGGGCTATCCAGGTATACAAATATGACTACAATCAACGTGGTCATATCAATGGCGTTTCCTGAAGAATCTAAACTAATTTAGAAAATGTCTCAAAACCATGGGATCAGAGGGTTGTAGATGCTTTCAGATGGTAACACTAATATTAGGACTACTTCTGGTGTAAAGAGGAAGAAACAGACTAACAATACAAATAAGGTTTACAGAGAATATGCTTGTGGACAACATATATTTCGCCTTGAAGTGAAGTGTAGCAAAGAAAAGCAGATGAACTAACTTTTCATTGAGGCTGCTATATTCATCAGAAAATTTCGCGTAATTGAGGGTGACGGTACGCTTCATCCTTCTCAGATATCATTGGTATAACCGTTTGACTCCGTTCAGTTTTCACCAATTCCTTGAACTGGATATGGAAAAAAGGGAGTGTTAAGTAAAGTAAATAATAGCAATAGCACAACCACACAAAGTAAAGGATTAATGACGAATAGAGCAGTATTACCTCTGCTTCATCTTTCGGGAACAACAGTAACTCGCGTTGAGGATCAATCTTACTCTGTTTAGCATCTTGATAACCACGTATAGCTTGCTGGACTCCGACCATGGGGGCTGGGTATACTCACAGGTAGCTTGCCAGTCTCTCCCAGAGTGGACGTGGAGCTTAATTGCTGGAGGCGACTCTTAACCGCCTCCCATATACTTCCCAGTCATTTGATTGCAGCCTTTTGGCCGAATTGACTCGTAGAATAAAATCCGCATAAGCAAGAACGCACCCACACACGCATGCATGAATCCGCCTAGCAAGTACAGAAAGTATGTGCCAGCGCAGGAGAAACAGGGAGTCCATCCCTGGATCCACCTTCGTCTCAGGGAAGCAAAGGTCGCTTTTGGTCCGCGATTAACCTCCTATCCGCCACCTGGGGACGCGCCACGTAGTCTCGCGACTAACCGGCTCGAGATCCCTCATATGAAGGAGATCCGTAGGCCCTTATTCTACCGTCGATTTGTAGACCACTGCTTCATCTCCCGTTCTACACAAGAACAGTTGGATGAGTGCTCTGATCTGTTAAACCGTGGTTAGAGTATATAAAATTTACATGGAAAAAAACCAACCGAGAACTGGCTTCCATTCCTAAACATCCATAAAAATCTCATCTCATATAACGCATGCGGCGAGGAATATATTGGGGAAAACGGGTAGACCACTTTGTGTCCGCATAAAAGAACATCTAGATGGAAAACTAAAATCCGTTTAAACACCCCTCTAGGTACGCATAGGGCACAAAAGCACAACGGCGATGATTTTGAAGTGAATGTGCGGATCCTAGCGCAGGAATCAAAAACATCAACGCGCAAAACTCTTGAGGCGTTTTGGATAAATTTCAAAAATCCAAAGATGAACCGGAAGGACGAATGCCTCACTATTACGCGTGACCTGGCGCCCTATTTCAAAATGATATTTTGACCCCGGGGCGTGTCTTGCTCGCGTAAACTACGTGTCGGCTAGTCCCGCACATAACATCACGGTGAGTGACCTTTCTGTTCAATATGGCGTCAATTTGAAAGTTTGATCTTCATTAACACTTTAACCATCTTTTCCACCGAATAATAAAAAGTATTCTAACATAAAATACGTCCAGGTTCTGAGGAAGGCGAAGTCGCCGAAACGTTAGCCGTCGATGAATAACATCAGAAACAACGACAACAAAGACCTATGCCAACCTCGCATCAGCTCAAAAAGACCAGTTTATAAGGTCGCATAAATAAGTATGCGAACTATTTATGCCGAGAATCATAGAAAGCCGGCCTTTTGAATTATGTCAAAAACCTCTAAGGAAAAGTCGTCCACCATTAATTTTCGTACGTTCCTCATCAGCAACAGCCTCACCATGGACGTGGGAAAACGAGGCTTTTTGGAGGTTGCAAGGTGTAGAAAATAGCTTTTCTCGACAGAAAACATACGGTGGTGAACGTATTGGTTAAGCACAAAAATGACGATAGAAACTTTGAGGTAAACTTATTCGGTAAAAGAGTAGAAATCAATTTATATCGGGCAATCTGCACTAAGAGCCAGTGACCCCTGTGGTAAAGAACTAAAAACGCTATGGAACTGTTAATCGATGATTCAACGCAAATCATACTGGAGCAACATTCGACATATTATTAAAAAGCGAAAAAAAGGCAGATTCCAGTTCGTAGCAGAAGCTATGCAGAAACCCAGCAATTTCAGCTAGATGGTGCCTGCTGCAATACAGCGAAGTGAATGGAAATAAAAGTTGGAACGCATGCGTCGTCTAAACATCAGTTATCTAAGTGACTAAGTATTTTATGTAAGCAAGCGTGGAGAGCTAAGAAAATCGGAATCTTTCTCTGCGACATAAGAAAAATAGTGTGCTGTTGATGAGGATCTACAGATCCTAGTAGTCTTCATTGAACTCTATGAAATACACTTTGAATTGAGGTGTGTTGGCTCAACGTCGAACGCAGCCATTATTCTCGATCCGTACGCATCGAAATCAATGTGCCTGGTCCATTATGCACTATGTGAAGACAGCCCTATTGTAAATAGTGTAACCAAGTTAGTTACCGTTGAAACACGTCGTGACGACAGTAACGACGTTGAAAGCGATTTCTTAGGAAAACGACCGCAATCCATTTGGAGACTCATCGAAAATTTCCTCTGTTAAGAAAGAGCGAAGGCTTGTAGCCAAACTAAGAAACACTGACAATAACATCAGAGAGTGTGGGCATTAATCCTACCCTATATGCACTCGTTACTCATCACTTTTTCCAATTATTTTCTAGTTCCTTCTCTTATTGTTTCTTCATAACTACTTTGATCCAACGAAATAGAACGGCTTGTCCTAAGCTAACTGATTTGCCAAAGTGGATTTCACACCATTAGCGTTTAACACCTGTATCACTTGCATCACCAGTAGCCCCGTTAATCGTCGAGTGACTCGAGCGAGCGCCAGTAAATCTTCCATTTTTCCTGTCGCATGCAAGAGTAGCCCGCTGGGTGCTGCTCGCTCTAGCAACTCGTCGAGCATCGCATATATCTTCAAGGCTCTTTGTGAAAAACTCTGCCCATCGGGTCGGTGGTCTTCCTGCAGTACGTTGGACAAACCGAGAAATCCAGTCACTAACGGCTCTTGTCCATCGGTTGTCATTCATACGCATTACATGTCCGGTCCACCTTAACTTCGACTGTTTGGCGTACAGAACGGCATCCTTGATTTTTGATTGTTGACGCAGGTCAAAGTATCGGATCCCTTCCCTTGCTTGTGTGACAAGGGATATTATTAACAACGTCCTTTCGACTACGCGTTCGTTAACGCTGAGTGATCTTTTCATCTTGCTTATTCGGCGACCAGGTTTCTGCGGCAAAAGTTAACGCAGCAAGTACTATTGAATAGAACAGGTGGGCACGGAGTCGGGTGTTCCTTGTTCTCTTCACTACGTTTTCGATGAACTTAAAAGCTTCCTAAGCTGCTTGTTTCCTTCTGCTCAGCTCTGGAGCTAGGTCGTTCATCACATTGATTTTCCGACCTAAACAGATATAGCTGTAGCATTCGGAGATATTCGTCCCGTTGAGCGTTAATGGGCATGCGAACCCAATCCGTTCCTCATAAACATCGTTTTGTGAGATTTAGTAGAAGACCAATCTTTCCACAGGCTCTATCAAAGTCAGCAGGCATACGTTCCGCCTGGCTAACCTTTGGTGTTATAAAGACGATGTCATGAGCAAAGCGAAGATGGTGTAACTGCCGAAAATCGGTTTTACTCCCATATTATCCCATTCCAATGTTCTCATGACGTTCTGCAGGGTGGCGGTAAATAATTTTGACCAGATGGTATCGCCTTCCCTAACTCCTCTTTTGGCGTCAATGTTAACATCCCTGTAGAATGGTGATATCTTGGTTGTAAATTTTTTGTAAAGCTTGCGAAGAATCTTTATGTATTTGGTAGACACTTCTGGACTGTCAAGGACTTCCATGACTGCTTCTATCTCAACTGAATCAAAACCCTTCTGTAAATCAATGGAAGTGAGACAAAGCAGCCATTTGTACTCTCGCGATGCTTTAATGAGCTTTGTTACTGTGTTGATGTGGCCCATCGTACTAAATCCTTTTCGAAACCCTGCTTGCTCACATGTATGTCTTTCGTCCAGTGTTCTCTCCTGCTTAGGGCTACTCGAGTGAAAAGGCTGTAGACGACAGACAGCAGTCAAATTGTGTGATAGTTGCCGATATCGCGTAGGTCACCCTTCTCGGACAGTAACACGGTCTTACTGGCCTTCCACTGAGTAGGGACCTTGCATTCAGGCAGGTAGCGGGTGAAGAGACTAGCCTGTGTATTTACGAGGATTGGCGGAAAGTTCTTCAGGTGTTTTGGTCTTATCCTATCCGGACCTGGTGCTGTTCGATTTCTCACTGACGAAATGGTATGTGGGATTGCGGAAGGGAGAGCCGGTGGTACAACAAATCCATCCTCTTTTATTTTATACGACGGATGATGGAGGTGGCCATCGAAGAGATCCGAGCAGTATTCGTGAATAATTTTCTTCATTGCCTTTCTGGACGCTATAAATGTTCCATCTGGGCGTCGAAGTGCAACCATGTTGGTCGTGTAATTGAAGAAGCATCGATGGGCTTTGCAAATGCTTTTTCCAGCCTCTACAGCTTCGACCATTACTGCCGCTCTTCTCTCTGTAAGATCTTCTTTTATCCCCTGTCTGCATTGTTTTGCAAGTTCGGACGTAAGTTCGCGGTGGACTGCAGCATGTGCGATTCCACACTAGTGTATCAGCACGAGTGCTTATGGAGAAAGACGTCTCTATGTGGCTCTCGAATTCTCAGGTTTCTTAGCGCTAACGAGAAGATGTTGAATGAGCCGGTCGTATTCCTCGTCGATGCTATCTACAGCGGCGTCTTCCCAACAGCCGAGTAATCAGTAGAATAAATCCCAATTTGTGGTGGTTCTAGGAGTTCGGTTTTTGAATTTAGCGGTTTTTTCTAATTTTCGCGAGAAATACAATTTAGCACAAAGGAGACGGTGATCTGGTCCCATGTAGAAATTTGGGACAACAGCGACATCCGGCAGGCAAATCCTTTTATTTACTATGATGTGGTCTATTTTGTTACGGTACTATCCATTGGGAGACTCTCACGTGCAGCGCTGAGGGTGGGACTTCCGGAATTACGAGTTACCATAGATGGTCTTGGTCCCAATGATAAACTCAGATAGCCGCTCACGCTGTTCATTCCATTCTAATCCACGGCTCCTAATGTGACGCTCCTCAGACGTTCTTCTTGGTCCATTCTTGGCGTTGAAATCTCCAATGATGATCTTAAAGAATGCATAGTCTTCTCTGTCGAACTTCTCTAAGACCACGCAGAACGCTTCGACTTCTTCTTCATCATAGTTTGATGTCGGTGCGTAAACGACGAAGATTGTCAAAGCCGGAATTGACCCACGTTTTCATAATCGTAAACGACCGATTCAGGTTGTAAGTTGTTCGAATGAATCGATGTTCATGGACAAACTCGTGTTGAGGAGAACGCCGACGCCGCCGACTCCTCTACTGCCGCATGTTCCGAGGAACAGTTCTTTTCCAGTGTCATAGACGGCGTTGAAAGGCTGGCGTCTTCTCGTCTCGGCCAGGCCGATGACGTCGCACCTTATCCTTCTTGTTGCATGAGCAAGTTTTCTATCGAGGACTCGGATGGAAATGTAAATGTATTGTAGGTACAGATCGTGTCCATTGCTCTTCGTGATCCAGGCAATTTCCATTGGCCCTGAAATTTTAGTAGCCTCTCCATACTCGTCCTACCCAACGCTGCAAAATCGAAGACTGTTTCGGGGTCAGGGGAATAATTCCCATTTTTTTTTACTGTGTTTAGCATTTTTGATACACACGTATAGCTTGCTGGACTCTGAACATGCGGGCTGGGAGTACTCACGGGCAGCTTACCGAGCTCTCCCGGAGTTGACATGGAGCTCATTCGTTGGAGGCAACTCCTAATTGCTTCCCATATACTTCGCTGTCACTTGATTGCAGGTTTTCGCCCGAATTGACTCGTAGAATACGATCCGCATAAAGCGATAACGCACCCACGCACGCATGTATGAATGCGCTTAGCAAATAGAGAAATTATGTGCCAAATCGGGCAGGAGATACAGGGAGTCTATCCCCTGTATCTACCTGCGTCTCAGAGAAGCAAAGGTCGCTTTTGGCCTGCGAATAAGCGCTACCCGCTACGTGGGAACACGCCCCGTAGCCTCGTGACTGTCCGGATCGAGATCCTTATGTGAGAGAGATTCGTGGCGTTTATAAGTGATAGGAACTAAATGCTAGCCGAACAATGCCAGTTAAAAATTGTCATGCGCTTAAATATACATGAACTCCGTAAAATGGACTGAACTCTGCTATAAAGGATAAAGGATAAAGTTCTCAGCGTTGATCAATCCCTTAGGGATGTGCCATGCATTCGACTTCGTTATGCATCGTTGGAGATGATTGAATGCATACCTAGCCTTTATGTAACGCTCGGTAGTCTACCTATGTATTGAGCCAGTGCTGCTATCCTCCTGAACAAGTCTGGCACCAATCTGCCGACCCTAGAGGGCTGGAAGGCTTGGTGGCCCAGGGGCAGAGGGAACGATCCTGTGTGTGCTACAGGGATCCTCCAACCACTGCGCTACACGTACCCTTTTGTTTGTAGTGCGATCAAAATTCACTGACCTGTTAAAAGCTCAGAAATGTCATCACATTCTTGAAAAGGTAGGATTATTCGGTTTAGAACTAGCTGAGATACATGCAAATCGAAGGACCCGGATGGTGTAGTGGTGAAGTGCGCTGCTCCCCGGTAAGGACAACAGCGCGTGTTCATTCCCCACTGCATACACCTGTGGTCCGGAGTTTTGCAAATATCTCAGCACTTCATACGAATTATTCGGTTTATCTGAAAAAAAGAAAATGCCCAGTCTTCAGAGGAAAACTTGTTAAACACCTTTGTGAAAACATTTTTTCCGTTAAATGTATAACATTAATTAGTAGAGGTTTTTCGCCCTTATCATTTTGAGGTTTTTAGATCCCACAATTATGCTCTAGGACAAATCAGTTGATAAGCCAATGCTCTACGCTTCGTTCAAAAAACTCCTACCAATTGGTAGACTTCCACTGGTTAAAAGGTAAGGGACGTTGAAATCCTGTGCGCAGGTGTGAGACGATTTCTCTCTTGTATTTTGTCTTATTTTCTCTTAATATCACAGCATTTTTTTCCTAGTATTTACCACCATAATGGCAGGAATTTGTTACGCCTGATATTGGTGGTATTGATTGGACCAAATTGCTGAGATTGTAGTTCCCTTTTTTGAAACCCTAAGAGAGATACCCTTGAGCGCTCGGAACTTTGAAGAACGTGTTGATTAAACCGGACTACCAGCGACTTATCGCTTCGTCGATGTTCCTTGGAGACGGTCTTCGGAACAACGACATATAGCAAGCGTGCATCTACCGCCAACGACTTCCAATTTGATCAGTTCGACAATTTCTTGCCGAAGTCCAGCTATTTGCCAACTTATGACACCACAGAGCGCAGTTATCCGATGGTGACTACTCTCCTGGTAATGTGTTGAAAGCGAAGAGCCTCAGATGAAAATCATGATGTACTTCGAGCAAGCGAAGCCCACGGGGAAGGTCTGATGGCAAATTATTGAGGCCGATTAACAAGACGTTATAAGTGGCTCACATGTGACTGACAAAGAATGGGTTACTTGATAAACACACACAGCCCTCTTCGTCGTTGTAATCACAACTACCGGTGAAAAAACGCGCATGCGAAGTCTTGCATCGACTTCACTCCCTAGTTTTTCGTATCCTTACAATCTCAATGTGGACGCAACTTCATCCTAATTTAGGACACTGGAGTCGTTGGTTTCTCCACCAAATTCGCTGGTGTTGTAATACCTACAAACTTCTAGATAATGTATTTTGCGTATGCTGTGACATTAACAGAACCAGGTACATAAAATTCATGTGAGTGGTTACTGAAAAAATGGTTGCGATCTTTTTTTGTGGTGAGCACACACCAGGTTGTTACCTTACTGTACTTTGCCTTAATTTACTTCTTTTTTAGTAAAATAACACCCTGTTGTGTGTTTATTAAGGAAATGCCTTAATTTTCCTACACTTTAACTGAGACATCCAAATAAAGCCTAGTGTACCCTGTCAAGTTACTAAGCCTAAAAGGGCGGAAAGTTTACGGACAGGAACACTGTTCACAAATAAGCAGAAATACTTAAGATGTGCACCAGGTTTAAAGTTCATCGATTTCATTTACTAGAGGCGAGACCTTTAGTAGTACTAAAGGATAAGACTCTCAGTATTGATCAGTCCTTGACATGCTGTGCATTCGGCTCCATCAAACGTTACGGCTGACTGAATGTGTGTGTGGTCTACACAGTCATCACTTGAATGACTTGCCTACTGATGACTCAAATCAGTACTACTGTACTCCCTAACAAATGTAGTGGCATTTTGCCAACCCGGTGAACTGGAAGACTTGGTAAGCCCGGGGCGCGTGATCGAACCAGCGACCACGTGTGTATTGAAAGGCGCTTCTAGCTACTGTGCTACAACCGCCCCTCTAACCTCAGAATTAGGGCTGTAAGTCATCTGTGCAGTTACAACTAAAGTGTAAACATATTGCGCGATGGATAAATGGCACAAAACATGTTGACTCTTGGCGAAAAGGGCTTTCTGTTTCGTATCCTTCAGATCCCTTGTAATAAACTCATGATTAACCACTGTTCGTTCAACATTTTCCTTAGGTTTGGTCAGTTCATTTAAAATACGATTTTTTTGTTACCAACACTTTTCTAAAAGTTACCCAAAACACTACTCGGTAAGCAACGTTCTCGCCACATTTGTGCAATTACGGTTATTGCTGTAGTTTGTAACTAATTGAATCGCTTTGATGTTTAACTCGTCTGCTCAAAGTTCATCTTGCAGTCATTGTAACTACAACCTAGCAAGTCAGACTTGGTTTTCTGTTTTTCGATTTGATCGGAAGGGAATCGTAACTCCTCAAGAGTAGTCTTTTCCCTTCCCAAGGCGTCTTCTGGAGCTGCTCATTCTGGTGTGAAAGATTAGAAGTTTCACGAAAAGTGAAATCGTGCACTTTCTTTTAATTGGTTAAGAGAGAACTACTGAAAGCGAACCGTAGAGACTTATCAAGAAATAAAGGCCAATTAAGTTGAACCTCAAAAAACACTGCGGTGCATTCAGAACCGCTTTACTTGTTTTTATCCTTTATCCTTCATAAATCTATCGACTCGCAGAGTGTACCGAGTCATGTTGGATTGCTTTGAAGCTCTCTATATTACTGTAATTCTTGATCAGATTAATCACATTTACCTATTTTATGTTTAAATCGTACCAAAGTCTTTTAGTAAAATAATAGTAAATACGGGAAGCGATCTTCAGTGTTTGGGGTTACGATCAATTCTGAAAAGCTTACAAGGGATGGTTAAAAGACCTTTTTAGTCGTATTTATTGTTTTATTCAATACTGAATATCTTATCCCATAAACGAAAACCGAGTTGGTGCGAAGTTTTTTGCTGAACTTCCTGCTTCTGGCCAATCCCAATCAGTTCGCCACAGTGCTGCCCGCTCTAAAAGTATTGTAATGGCCTCACTAGTTGCCTGCATTTGTATGTAGATGGTGTACCTTAAGATCAACGCACGATTCGGGATGAGCTTCATGATTTCCAATGGAATCCGCTTAGCAACAAACCGACTCAATGGTAGCGTCCTACGAGTCAGCATGTTTTTTTGTCGCATTAAACAGAAAAACGGCCATACACCAGAGGTATGATGCTCTTCAGCCCGTAACCAATAAAAGGGTTGAAAAAAAGGAGACTGAACCGCCATGATGTCCGACGGAAACGATTGGAGCATGATGGTAGTTGCTTAGGTTTTTCGATGATTACATTAAAATCGATAGTTATTAGATTGCAGGAGATGCGTATAATACTGTGCTAAAAAGAAGTGACGAAAAATTCCATTACAATTTTATCCACTTGGTTAGGATGCGTTATATTTAGCGAGAGCGACTACTACTTCATCATTGTATCGGAGAGCTTCACCATATCTTTCAAATAATCCAAGGTGCTGGGCTTCTCGCATTCTTTCGGTCCGCCGTTGTGAAGGCGCGCCATCGCTTCACAAAGATCCGTAGCAGTAGCAGGACATCTACCTTTGTAGTGGTCATGATATGACTGAAATCACCACTCTGCTTTTTCCAGTTTTCAAATATTTTTTCCGTTCAAAGAATACAGATTATTTTAGCGCTTTTCGTTGCTTTCTGCAACATAGAACGGCATTCGAGTACCTAGATGTGAGTTCTGTGTTCGCATAATCAATGCATATGTTTTCTACAAGCACGAACAGGAAACAACTCTCCACGAACGTCCTATAGTAATGATATCAACTACATCTCATACCATAACGCATTTAGTGGAGCAGTCATAGTTATCAGTACATCTCTTCCACGCACGCTGTAGTGACATCTTCTCCGGGCTGGCGACCAGACATACCGCAATCCATGTAGCTATTTTATCTAATAAATTAGATGTTTCCAAAAATTTGCACTTGATTTGCGATCGAACAGTTCAGTTACAAAAGTGGAAGAATAGGGGATGAAGCGCTTGGCTTTGATTAAGCCTTCGGTAATGCCCAACCCAGTAAATAAATGCATATTTGTCCTATTCAGTGACTTGGACTAACCACAATGTATGGTGTTAGTACGCAAGTCATGCTTCTCCGACTCGCTGGATCGAGGCAATAGCCATGTATGTGTTGCAGTACACCTTCTAACCACTGCTCTACATTTATATAGTTAAAAAACTTCGCTTATATCTGATGTGGCTCTAATTTAAGCGCGTTTAGTGCTTCAATCATAGGAAGCATAAATTATTCTTCACTGTAAATTATCTTACCTGATGGTATCCACAGGCTCAGATCCTCGGTCCATTACACATCCAACTGGCTTAAACCCAGACTCTAAGCAACGAGCTTCGTACATAGATCGAGCGGCATACCAGACATATTTGGAGAATCTATACTTTCCCAATAATTTAGAATAATCCAACTGAAGAGTGCTAGACTTATTCCTAAAATACCAAAAAAATTATAGATGAGAAGTAAGTTCATGACAATGATTTGGAAACAGTTATCTACGTTACAAAACAATATTCCACTACACTTCCAAGTGAGCGCACAAATGCAAATAAACTTAGAAGGACAGATTGTGAGGAAAATCTTGGCGATATTTAACGCAACGGCTCACTAAATATGAATTACAGAACTCTTAACTTTTATTTACTGAATATTTCTTCTTGCCAGGGCAGAACTCCCGGCGTTGGTCTACCCTTAAAACATACGCCATGCATTCGACTTCATCAGTAATCGTCAGGGATGAACGAAAGCATATCTGGACCGATTATCGATTCAGTGGTTCTATCCTTCTAGACATGTGGTACCAATTTATCGACCCCGGGAGGATGAAAGGCATGGTTAGCTCGCGAAGTGATATTGAATCAAAAGCCGCATACATGTTGCAGCGCACCTCTAGTCATCGCGCTACACGCGCTCCTCAAGGTTATAATGTCAAAGAAAACCATATAGATGCTAAGATAGCAGCAGAACTCGGAGCATTAGGCTGGCTTCGAGCGCATGATTACCTTTGCCGGCTTCTCATGTGCAACCCACGTCACCAACCAAGGCCGTTGCTTTGCCTGTCATATGGTCAGTATTTCTTTTTACCCTAAAGGAGCTATCAGCAATCACCCTTCAATGGGGTTGATCTGTGGAACACAAATCGGCATTGAACCCAGTCAAGCAAAAGATACAGACTGAATCACAATCTATCAACTTATTTGTTTTGTTCTCAAAAGTGTTTTAGCAAAGTAAGGACCTCGGTTGCTGTGGTGAATACAACGTGATCGCCGTTAAAGGTGATCTCAAGTTCGAAGCCCAAATGAGGTTCCGAGTTTTCTCCAGATCTCAGCATACCTATTTATTGCAGATTTTCATATTCACTGCAATGATAATGTCAACAATTTTTAAAAAACACGGAAGTCCTTGTGTATGCATTACCGACTGTCGGTGTTATATGTGGTCACTAACCCTGCTGATGTCTTGGCTTTGGGATAAATCGTTCGACGAAAATTCTAAAAAAGTTAAGGAATAAGTCAGCTAAAGATCTAATCCAAGGTTAATGAATTTAAAAGCTGATGCGAGTTCAGCTGTTCTTCTAGAATGCTCATCTCATTTTTGTTCACGTTTCCTACATCGGCCGTTGGTCATGAAAACTGCGATAATGAACGGATCACCTCTAAGACGAAGGAAAGAAAAGTTTATTCTGGTATCCAAATATTGCAACTTTGAATCCTTTCGTAGTCCCCTTTGTTGGAAATGGATTAGAGCGTCAAGTAGAATGATTTGTTGCTTCAAGTAAAATAGCAATAACGAGTTGATTGATTCTTCGTTTCGTTGATCCTTTGCTCTCGTAACACCGTGGATTAACTAAATGGGGTGAAATGTGGTCGATCTTGTTTGTAGAATTTGTACAGGAATCGTAAATTGCGTAAGAGAAAGTGGAATCTTAATCGAACAAAACTGAGGCGAAAGAATTCCATATTCCGTAGCAATCGTTCCACCTAACCTGGACGATATCTGCATAGGATGCAAATGTGGTCAACGTTATCAGTGGTGCTATAATTATCCCATTAGCATACAATTTCAATGAATCCTAGGTTCTGGTCCGCGATAATAGTGCAGAAGGACACTGGGTTGAGCGCCAAGATCTCGAAATCCAGCTTGACCGAACATATGATGACAGCGGACAAAAACAATGGACATCAGCAATTAGCAACTGGTTAGGAAGAACCTAAGTAGCAGAGCAAAAAGATCACTAACCATTTATTCTTGGTTCACCCTAAGAGGTTAAACGAAGAGTGCGATTGTGTTCGTCCTCCACAGCGGATGATGAAAAGCCGTTAGACGTTGGACAACTCTGGCACACAGCGGAGACGATTGTGACGTCTACCTTGTCCCAGTGGTTGTATTGAAATATAACAGAACTTCTGCTTACCTAGTTTAGTCTAACCGATGAATGCCTGTAAATTTCCCTTCCCCACTAATCTATGAACTTGCTTGTACTCCTAAACTGGATGGAGCTTTGTTAGAGTGGTCCAAGAGATAGTTTTGAAGAGGATGTGATAGAACATTTCTCAGACGGAGCAATCTTATAAGGCTGATTTAAAGCATATTACGGCACACACGAATGGTTACATTAGATTAGCAGCATACCAGGAGCTCTTAGAGAAGGTTTGTCAGTGCATTATGGGAAAGTTTTCGAAGAAGTTTGCCCTTAAGAGGTGACAAAACAATGCTAGGCAATTACGTAACTAGATGGAAAATTTTAAGATTTATAGACAACCCTTGGATACTTGGACCTCATTAATTGTGCGCGCCTCAGCATAATTTCCACTTTTTCGGAGTTTCGCTGGTTTAGCCATTGTGGTACTCTGGAATTCCGAGGTCGGCCTAGCCAAAGACCGCTCCAGGTCATCACCGCCACACGAAGTCGCTGTCCTTGTGGATCAGAGTAACATTTACCACTATGCGACTACCTTGATACCAGGACGGTGGTGACTCCTGATATTGGTTTAGTATTATCTGGGCATCCTGTTGGGAGCTCCGGACTCCTTCTCGGCTTGGGAGACCCTGCCTGGGGGTGAGGCTCCTCGCTGTACATCACAGCCCGACACCGAGGGCCCTCCCATCCACGATGTGGCGGTAAACCGTTTGGAGGTCTATAGAGAATACTCTATATAAGTAAGATTATTATAAAAAATTATGTTCGTATTTTTTTGAGCAAACGCGAGGTGTTATTGTTCTTTGTTCACGATTAAGCTGACGTTTCGGCGAATTTCGCCT
>UYYA01001374.1:0-15157 GCA_900624975.1 Angiostrongylus costaricensis
ACGCCCCCATCTCGCAGTAGGTATCAGTCGCCATTTCTCTACGTATCTATCGCTGCCAACTCACTGTTGGCCAGCATCTCAACGTAGGTATCAGTCACCGTTTCTCTAGGTATCGATCGCTTCTTACACACGGTACCCCTGAATCTCACAGTACTTATCAGCCACCATTTCTGTACGAATCGCTCGCTGCCAACATGCGGTACACCAGCATCTTACAGTACTTATCAGTCAACATTTCAGTACCTATCCATCGCTAGCAACACATGGCTGGCGGGCATCTCAACGTAGGTATCGGTCACCATTCCTCTACGTATCGATCGCGAGCAACACACGGTACCACTGCATCTGGCAGTACTTATCAATCACCCTTTCTGTAGGTTTCGATCGCTGCCAACGCGCGGTACCCCCGCATCTCACAGCACCTATTAGTCGCCATTTCTGTACGTATCGATTGCTACCAGCTCACGGTAGGCTGGAATCTCCAACTACTTATCAGTAATCATTTCCCTACGTATCGATCGATTTCAACGCACGGTACGCCTGCATCTCACAGTACTTATCGTTCACCGTTTTTGTACGTTTCTATCGCTACCAACGCACGGTTGGCCTGCATATCAACGTATGTGTCAGTCATTATTTCTCTACGTATCGATCGCTACCAACACGGCACCCATTTGTTTTTGGCTAATTATTAAAAACGCCTCAATCCGCATTTGAGGTATTTAAAGAATAATTTTTAATGTTGAACCCCGCGAAAATATCGTCATTGTCGGTTCCACTCGCTCTGTAAATGCACTTACTGTGAACTAATACTGAACGCGTAATTGGCATGTGGAATGAATGTTATGGTACTGGTGCTGCTCGAACATAGTCAGCTTTCGAATTGAATGCAACATTGTTCGAATGAAAAACCTCACTCGAAACTTTCTTTTTCACACTAAGGCAGACCGCTGCCGAATAACTATCCGCCAACGATGAATAGTCTTCGCATTATTCTTCGTATTTTTGTTGAGCAAACGCGAGGTGTTATTATTCTTTATTCACAAATGAGCTGACGTTTCGGCGGATTTCGCTTTCCTCAGAGCCTGGAAAGGTCAAGTTGACAGCAATCTACTTGGCCAGACGCCTCCATAACCAAACAAAGAAACTCTAAACCAAGATTTTAATCACATTGAACACAGCTTTGCACACTCACCGCTTTCTATGAGGTCTCCACTAAGTATGTCACGTAGAGACCAACCGCACAGAAATCACATGGAAGTATAATGTACCCCACTCATCAGAATAGCAGTCTTATATACTGCCCTACATCACGCGTGATAATGAGGCATTCTTCCCTGCGGTTCATTTTCGGATTTCTGGAGTCCAGAGTGCCTCGAGAGTTTTTCGCGCCTGTTAGGCCTCCAGACAACTCTAGCGATAGAAGGGTCCCGTTTATCCTACCCTTTATCTCAAATGATATAAGTACAGCTATAAAACGCTGCTTAAGAAGGGCGGGTTTAGAGAATTCGGTACGCGTAGTTGAAATACCACCGAGTAATCTTAAGCGCCAGCTAGTTCGAAACCGCCTATATGACCGTCTATGTGCAACTCAAAACTGCATAATTTGCCCCAGTGGTAGAGACGGTGATTGCATGAGCTCGGGTATAGTTTATCTGATCTCCTGTAAGACGTGCGGTGACGAATACATTGGCGAAACGGGCAGACCCCTCTGTGCCCGCATAAAAGAACACCTAGCCGGCAAACATAGCCCAAATACTCCGCTAGGCACGCATAGGACCCAGAGACATAACGGGGAAGACTTTGAAGTATGTGTCACGACCCTTGCACGCGAATCAAGAACACAGACGCGAAAAACTCTCGAGGCACTCTGGATTAATTCCAGAAATCCGAAAATGAACCGCAGGGAAGAATGCCTCATTATCACGCGTGATGTAGGGCAGTATATAAGACTGCTATTCTGATGAGTGGGGTACATTATACTTCCATGTGATTTCTGTGCGGTTGGTCTCTACGTGACATACTTAGTGGAGACCTCATAGAAAGCGGTGAGTGTGCAAAGCTGTGTTCAATGTGATTGAAATCTTGGTTTAGAGTTTCTTTGTTTGGTTATGGAGGCGTCTGGCCAAGTAGATTGCTGTCAACTTGACCTTTCCAGGCTCTGAGGAAGGCGAAATCCGCCGAAACGTCAGCTCATTTGTGAATAAAGAATAATAACACCTCGCGTTTGCTCAACAAAAATACGAAGAATTACTTGATCAATGCCGAGGTTAATAGAAAGTCGGTCGTGGGAGTCTTCGCATAGACAATTTATCTTCCAATGGACGGTATTACGTCTTCTGACGCATAGCGGTCGACATTCATTCAGTCTTAAAGGATAAAAGATAAAGCGATTCAGCGTTGATCAATCGCTGAAGGATGCACCATGCATTCGACTTCATCAAGCGTCGTTTGGAGGTGATTCAATGCATATTTTAGTTTCGCAATGGCTCGCGGTGGCCTGCCGATGTATCGAGCCAGTGCTGCTACCCTCCCAGACAAGTGTGGCACCAATTTGCTCACCTCGTAGGGATAGAAGGATTGGTGGGCCATTTGCTCTGGGATCGATTCCACGTAGGTGTCGCAATGGCGTCTCCAACCACTGCGCCACACTCGCCTGCGTACTCAGTCTTAGCACGCATAATCAATGTTTTTGTTCTATTCACCATGTCTAAGACAGACATGCTAGACGTTCTCGGCTTTTTCCCACATGTAGTGATTTGCGCTTGCGAATTCGAAGGTAGATTGCTGCTTTGCGACTTGGATTCTTTTACGACGGCAAGGATTTCTGCATGTAGTCGGTCGACTGCTCGAGAAGTCATGGCAAGCCAAATTTTTTAGCAATCGCTGTTAATGGATGGTTTGTTACTGTCTCTCTATATATTGATTTAATTATGGTCTCACTTCATTATTTAACATAGGGTTTTAACCATTCAGGCTTAGGACCACCTACTGAAGAAACCAAAAGTTCAGTATGAAGAATATAACCGAAAGTTAGCCATACCAACTGCTTCATTTCTAGTATAAATAATTATGTGACATGTTTTGAATAACAAAATTACGTGAAATTACGTGTATCACCTTTTGTGCGTCGTTTTGTGAATTTCATGTGTAGTTGCCAACTTTTCGGTCTACTTGCGAGAAATCGGGTAGTGACGCGTAAGTATGTGATCACGTTCTCACGAAATACGTCTCCATTTAGGTAAAACGATTGGTGGAAATTAGAAATTCTAAACATTCGTGGAAGACGTCGTCAGGTGACTGTAGTCTCGATAAATCCGCAAACTAAGCCTCGTTTTTCCAGAAAGTGCTTATAAATTGTAAGAAATATTCATTAAGTGAAAGAATATAATGTTTCTGTTTGTGCTCTTTGTATAACTGGAACTGGAACAAATACGATTGTAAGAGTGGAAGAGAAGAAGGCATTCAAGTGACACTGTTGACAGTGATGTGTAAAATCATGCATTTCACTCTGCGCAATATTTTCCTAAGGCGAGAACACCATGACTTTCTTGCACATGCAACAAACCACCAACAAGAGTACTTGTAATGTTAGTAATGCAATTCGAGTAGATAGAATGATATGAACGCGGTTGATGCCATTTAGTGATAACGGTATCGGGGACATATAGTGCAGATCTTCAACGAGCAGCCCTCAGTGTGAAAATGTCCGCAGCGTCGAACGGTCGTTCGAGGAGATCTTCTATTCGAAATTTTATCTCGGTAAGTCTGGTTTTCCTTTGAGTTGATGAGTATTTCAGTTAATCGGTAGTTCTCTTGAACAGTACCGCTTTAATGAACTTTCCTATTCTTCTGCTTGCGTAGCTAAGTGCGTCTCACCGTGCTCATTTGGAAGCTGTATATTGTTTGGCAACTCCAAGCGTGAAGTTTCGTCTGTTTTGCAGAATTGATCAGTTCTTAACGTTTTCATAACTGAAACGTCTAGAATCTGTGGTTTTGAAGCAATTACCGTACCCATGCGCTTCCAAAAGATTGCTGTCTTGACGTGGCTTATGAATTTTGCTTAGCAATGTCTTACATTGTATTCTTTTTTTTTTGCTAATGCTTTCTGATTCTCGTTTTTACCTTTTAGTTTATCACTCTAATAAGGGGTCTTCTTTTCATTCATCTTTCAGACGATTCCCATTTTCCGTTCCACCTCCGCTGCTCAAGGTAACACGGCGAAACTTGATGATGGAACAAACCCAGCTTGTTACGAATTGGCTAAAAAAGGAGAAGTCCTATGTCGTGAATGCAAGTTCGATGACGGTCAGTTTAGCCCGGCTTATTCTTCTTCGTCCACCGTCAGTTTAACGTCAGTCGTTCTTATTCTGAAATTCCAACTAGTTTTGAATTTAGCTATTCCAATACTCCTGGAGGCACTGGCATTAGGAAGTGAAGAACCTTCGATACTGTCCCCTATATATTCACAGTTGGGGCACTCATACCACACAGTTGGTGATTTGCCAAACGCTTATAAATACCACTGCTGCGAGGTTGTAGCTTCAAGGCACGTTTTATTTGTTTTCTTTCATTTGTATTCTATTCACTTATGGAATCGCTTGTAGACTAAGGAACGATCAAGCCAAAGAGAGTCGAGCATGTGGCAATGTAGGCGCTGTACTGAGTGATCAGAATTTATTTGATGAGGCACTCATGTTCACCAATGGACAGATTGCAATCGCCACCGCAATAGGAGACACGGCATCGTCTTAGTTTTAGGTCTAATATTAATTAGCGTCACTTAATCTCGCAAGTTCTAGGATTGTTTGGCAGATGGTTTCTACAGCCTTGCGGCCATCTACGTACGTCGAGCCAAACAAATGGTAAAGAAAGTGAACGTTAGTGGGGAAGTTATCTCTCGGCAATATGGCAATATGCATTTGTGCAGCAATACGACGATTTCCAGAGACAAGCCAAAAAAAGATGTATATTAGAAGATGAGAGTACGTTTACTGAATCTAGCGAGAATTTGTCGTCAGACTCTTCTTATACTAGAGATTTGAATGAGGCTATGTCTCTCTATCGGTTAGTTCTTTCTTTGTTTCCGGCATGTTTTTAGTGTTTCGACCTATTTTGTTTCTTAGCGTTTTATTTCCAGAAAATGCGCTCCTGCGTATAGAAGCTTGAAGGATGCCCCTGCATGTGGTCGCGTATATGGGTGTCTGGGCAATGTCTTGCATTTGCTCGGTGATTATACGCGAGCACTATTCTATCATGAAAAGGCAAGTTGTTCAACATTTCCGCTTTATACTCCTTATAGTGGTTTGTTACATTAGTTTTTTCTTTCCTTATCCGGGGCGTTCTTTGTTTTCCATTTCTTGTATTTTAAGCGACTGTCAATTGCTTCCGAATTTGATGACAAGGATGCTAAATATAGAGCTTACATAAATATCGGAAACGCACATCTTCGTCGGCATAAGGGAAATTCAGCAATCAGATATTACCAGTATGTTCAGTCCTTGCAGTATTTCATTGCAGTTTTTTTAAAGCAGATTTAATCCGTCTTTTGACCACAGGTCAGCACTGGATCTTGCACTAGAAGACTCCAATAAGACGAGAGAGTCTAAGTGTTGTTTCTGTCTTGCGAACGCGGCATATGACATTGGAGACTACTATAGAGGTATAATTTGCTTTTTGTATAAGAGCAAAGGTTCGATTACGTGATGGTATACAGTTTTTTTAAACTTATTTCGAACAATTAATTTCAGCCCAAGAATATTTTCTTCGTAGTATGGCCTTAGCTCGAGAGCTAGAAGATTTTACAATCATGTTTCACGCATACAGTGGGTTAGCTAGAGTTTGTACGAAGTTCGACGATTACCCGAAGGCTGCGTATTTTTTGGCATGTATCCGAGCACTGGCTGTGCAGGTCAGTACTCAGTTATCGAGAAACAGTGTTGACACAGCATGGCAGTACAGTCAGAGAGATTAGTGTGGTTTTACAACGATTCTGCCAGTAGCTGACTACATTGCGCCCTTACATCCACTCTTTTCATTCGTAGATTGCGCTGTTCTAGTACTTTTAGCTACCTCTGTTGTTTGCTTGTTTGCTTTATGTCGTGCCGACACTATAGGTAAAAATTGATGCGAATTGGGAATCAGTATGGTTTATTCCAAATTTGCCTGGAAAATTCTATTTATTGTGCTACTGTACGGACCACTGGGACCATTTGTATTAGGAGATTCTACGTTTTCATAATTTTTTTGCCGTAATCGTTTGTTTGGAGCTTTGATTATTCGTTAAAGTAAATGTTTCAGATCCATGATGAAGACATGGTGACGGCTGCTGTCGAGTCCTTGATACAACTAATAGAGAAACATAGGCATTGTCTTATATCAAGAGATAAAAATGTATGTTTTTGATCTCTCTAGTCGAATTTAGTATTTTTCATGCTGATTAGCGATCTGTAAATGTTGAGCCATCGTAAAAGATACGCTATTACCAATGCCCATTTATACATCAGCTTCTAGATAAACTTTGACAGTAGCAACGATCCGGAGCCACAGTCACACGTCTGCCAAGTGAAGAAAGTGTCAGGATCAACAAATCTCACGTTCACTGATCAACCGTCATCGGGTCACGTGAGTTTTAATAGAACCGCTCAGGAAGAAAGGCATTTTTTAGAGGTAATCACAAGGAATTCTCATTATGCTTGCGTACTTGGAATTTTTCACGTATTAAATTTAGTCAGCGAGTGCAGCACCTAGAAAATCTGAGGATGATTTTATCGATCTGCCTTTGGGTGTACGATCATCGGGTTTGGACGAACAGCGGCGTGATATGCCAGTTGTGCGTTCTAGAGCTCTTGCTGGACGGCGCCAAGCCGATAGCGGAATGGTGACACTGAACGGTTTGTGTTGTTTAATTACAAGTTTGAAAAGCTAGAACATCCAACATTTGAGTTTGCACTGTTCCTGCGAGTTGAAGCGCTGGACAAATTGCTACTTGAAGTAGAGTTCACACTTCCTTTGTCTATCTTGTAACCGTTCGAGTTCTATGCGGCGGCAAGATTCCAGACTCTCTGCGGATTTGTTTACTCGCTGTCGTGGTTGCGACGCCTTCTGATGTGCGCACGTCAAGCACTTCCTTAACATAGCGCGCCACTTAGTGAACAATAGATCCCCAGTTGCGCTTAACCTTAGGTGTTTTTTTGCTCATCCCGTCTTTTTCTCAGAAAAGGTGTCGGAATCGCCATTATTTTTTTTCCTTTTCAGACCTTTTTGTAGTTATGGTTCATCGCAAGGTCTAGTTTTTATAACGAAGCGATTCACAGTTTAACAGAATGTGCGCAAATTGGCTTGCCTTAGTCACCTCTTTTCCATGCGTAATCCATCAATATTCTCGCTGGTATTAATGCTTAAATTATTGAACAACTTGTTCCTATTCTTGGTTATAGGAATAGACTGTTGATAAAGTTTTTCACAAACGATCATTTTTGATCAACACGTGATGCCAAGTGCAAACCGATGTGTGGATGTTTTGTTCTCGTCGGAGTATTTCATGTCTGTTATAGGGAAAGCAAATAAAATACTTGCTGCTTAATATCTTGCTTAGTTGTGGTTTACTACGTGTACCGTGCACGTTTGTGTTCTCTTTTTTATAGATCGCCGACGTGTTTCACGTGGAGAATACTTCGTGTTGCCTCTCCGTCAAGCTTTTAGGACATTATTGCGACCTCAAAGGACTTTTGGTGATACAGGTTGGAGCTTTCGACTTGAGTAGAGCAGACAAAATGTCCAAAAAGCCCAGAGTTCGAACGCTTTTCCAGTGGCGGGGTTACATTTATCAAGAAATTCTCAGTTTTCTTAAAAGAGATGTGAATTTCTACCTATTCCAAAATCAGCTGAGAGACAGGCGAAACAAAGGACCCGCGTGGTGTGGTGGTGAACGCGTTGCTCCCCGGAAAGGACAATAGCGCGTTCGTTCCCTACCATAGACACCTGCCGTCCATTGTTTTGCAAATATCTCAGCAACGTTGTAGTTGTATTTCGCTTAGTACCCTGCCGCTAAATTATAGTAGGCAGAAAATAAAAGGTATAACACTGAATTTTCTGTTCATTTTTGAGTCTTGGAAGAGACAGCGTTCTGTTTTAGTGCGCGCTATACTTTGGAACATTAAGAAAAAGTGTATTCGTTGTTAGAATAAGTTTATTCAATTTCGGTGGGGTTCACTTCTTATTTGCCATTGTGCGGTTGTCCTTGAATTGTAGAAAAAATTCTGAATCTTAGCGAAAGTAAGTTCACATGATCAACGCCTTCTAAAATTTGACGTATGACCGTAGTTTGCGCTATATGTTACATAAAATTAACGACAATGTTTCAATGACTAAAACATTTATTGATTAAAGCACTTAAAAGATTCTCTGAAGAGGAAATTTTAAATTTTCACTCTGGATTCATATTCCTATAAACTGAAATCTGCATTTCGGAAATTTTCAACGCAAACGTGGCAGAAAGGGAGAACTCCAGACGAACGAAATATCGTTTGTTCAATTGCTTCGCTATTCAAAGGACAAAGTTCGGTGAAAAAAAAACATGGATTTGCTGACTTTAGATGGTCCAGGTTTCACTATACCAAAGTAATAAAGTTTGCAGGAAAACTGAGTACTTTTGGCTTAAATAGAAAAACTGCATTCGTTTTTGAGCCTGGTACGTCGCACTATGACAATAGCTACTACAATCGTATAGGTAGATTAAATGGTCGTTAGCTTGGTGGGATAGATGTGTTCCATTGTCTATTACCAGCGTTCTTCCTTTGTTTACGTGTATCTATAAAGTCCAACCGAAAATATTTGTTCTTGCTTACTAGTGTTAAGCCTGCCCTATGCACTCGCCTTTATCAAGAATCGCTAGAGATGAACGACGCATATTTGATATATACAATGATTTGTAGTGGCAGGTCGATGTTCAAACTCAATGTTCTTACTCTCTCAGACAGGTATGGTACCAATTTTCCCAACGCGAAAGGATGGAGGGTATGGTGAGCCTTGGAGCTGTATCAAGGTCGAGCCAGAGGCTGCGTGCGCGCTAACTCTCCCCCCCCCTCCACCTCTCCTGTTATATACGGTGAATGTGTTTGCCTTCTGAATGTTGTATAACACTCGCTACTCATTAGGTCTAAAATATCAATTGAACGCAGTTTGCGTGATACGCTTTCTCTTACTTTTTTTTTTCGTGAAGAATATTACCACTAATTTTGGAAATGTAACTGGTTTGAGGTACAATATATTTAGCAGATTCTTTCATATCCTCTTAGTCATTTTCTCATTAAAAAAAACATGTGGAAAAGAAAACGTCTTCTGTGCATTTGAAAGATTCCGTCAGCTGTTGGGTTGTTTCCACACGCGCAAAACTATTTTGAATTGTTTTGACATCACCGTCAGCGAAATACCTTTGAATAACACATTGGGTGCTATCGTCGAAATACTACAGCTTTGATCTCCGAAATTCTGCTCCCATCGATTTCTGTCGAAGTCGATAAGTTGTGTTAAAGAGCGAGGGATTCCAGTGCTTTGTATAGTGTAATTAAATTATGTTCTTGTAGTGGAGTTAGACTTTAGAAGATCCTGAGTCTCCTATAGATATGGTCTTGAATGGTGAAGCCAGCAGAATGATGAAACAACGAGAAGTGTTCCTCCCTGGTATGAAGGTCAAAAAAGCAACTTCGGAACTTCTCCACAGCCCTGGGTGGGTTGTTTGGTATTTTCATGAAATCCTCCTCGCTTGTTTTCCTCGTTTGCTAATTGTCCACTGTCTTTCTCGCTTTGCCTTTTCACGTCAATTTTAATTGCTGTGAAGCTGATACAAACGAAACAATTTACGTGGGCTCAATTTGCAAACAGAGGTTTTTGAATGATTTTGTTTATGTGAGGAGCGAGGATGATTTCATATTGTTCTCATTCTCAACTGCCTATCTTGACTTTTAACACATTTATTGCGACATGCCAAGTGTTGACGTTGTTGTCTATCTATGGCAGACGCTGTATGAACGTTTATTTTTCTTGTTATCATATCAATGAACAAACAAGAATACTAGTTGTTAAAAATTTCCGCAAATTTTTTGAATTTGAGCATTGTGAAGACGAACCATTACTTTTTCTTCTACAGTGGTAGTTTTATGTTTGATTTTTGGAATAGGTTCCTTCCTACAGGTATACTCCTAATGAGGGCGTCGATCCGAGAATTGACGAAGCAATCATTGACTTGTTAACGAATAGTCGAGACCAAGGAGTGAATGACCAACGCTCCGATGTTGTCATAACTCCCAAGAATTCTGCCGGATTTTGTATGTTTCTAAACATTTCAACTTTAGTGAGTAGTCATGCCACAGTGGTCGAAATTGAAAATTATTAGGTTCGATAGAGGAAATCTGTGTTGAGGAGGAATCGTCGCTAGTGATTATACAACTGCAGGCGGAACGATTGAAAGACAAAGCCGCTCGTCGAGAAACCGTGAACAAACCTTAATGAAAATAATTGAGAATGCCACGGCTTTTCATGATCTTTTTTGTTTTCCGTGAAAGCAAAGTAAATCCTCTAGTTGGACCTCTTAACAGTGCTCGAGTGAGCACTCCGAAATTTTCGGTGTTCCTCTCAATTTTTGAACGGAAGGAGGATTGTGTGTAGTAAGTTAGCTATTCATCTCCACTGCATAGAGTTTTCAAACTTTTGGAGTTATCATTATAGCTTTTTTCAATTAAAATCTCAGTCCATAAAAATCGAGATCTCGAATCATTAATATGAGCTTGTCTTCGTGTGAGGTTTGTCTTTGTTTTTTGATTTCTTCTCATCTCATTCTTCTTTCATGCAGTAATATGTGCCTCAGTTGACTTCGTGTCTGTAATAAATTTTCTGAATTCAAGATATTCCTTCCAGATTTAGATATGATCTAGGAAATGATCTGAGAGAAAAGCTTAGTATTTCATTCTTTGTTCATCCCACTGAATCTTACTGACTTTATTGCTTCTATCCCATCCATTTATTTGTTCGACAAATTTTACTGGTCTAAATCGATATAATTATAATCAAAATAAGTCCTGAACGGTGCATTTGTGTTTTAGTAAAGCTTTTCGAGTTCAGGTCATGTTCTGACATAATCAGTGAGTAACTTTTATTTTACCACTTATTGGACTATTGCGACTGTGTGTTGTGTTCTGAGTTCTCGTATTAGTTACCAGTCTTCCCACAAATGGGGACATGTTGGGCTTGGAATTGAACAATACTATGCGAGCAATTTGTGCTATTAACTATACGTTAGCGTCAAGTATGCATTGCTTAGGATGTACACAGGTTGGATTTGGTCTCGGCGACGGTATATATAAATATAACACTTGTATCACCTGTGATCCCGTTGATCGTGGAGTGACTTGAGTGGGCGCCAGTAAGTTTTCCATTTTTCCCTGTTGCGTGGAAGAGTAGCCCAGTGGGTTCTGCTCGCTATAGGTGCTCTTTGAGCAACCATCGGATCAGTGCTCTTCCTATAGTGCGTTTAACATCCCAAGGAATCCATTCATTAACGGCAGTGGTCTATTGGTTATCGTTCATACGCATTATATATCCGTCCCCCGTATCTACGACAGGTTGGTGTATAGACAGCGTTTTTGAATCTGATCGCTGTCACTGGTTGGGGCATATGATCTTTTCTCTCGTTTGTGTGACGTTGAATAATACTCCTGGCATCGTTTTTTTGATTGCGCGTTTAATAATGCTGAGTGCTCTCTCATCCTGCTCGCGCAGCTACCAGGTTTCTCATGCATACGTTAGGGAATGGAAGTGGAGTGGAATGGTGGAGTTAGAAAGGTGGACACGGAGTGTAGTGTTCTTTGTTCTCATCACTACATCCTCGATGTTTTTCAAAATCTCTCGAAGATCAATCATTTCACGGGTTTTATCAAAGTCGGAAAGCGTTTGTTTTGCTATGCCAATATTTGGTGCTATAAGGAAGATGTCAGAAGTGTGAAGTAGCAGAGATTGAATGCATATTTTATTTTAAGTTAATCTACTTCCCTATTAACATGCATCAGTGGTAAAGTGGGCTACGATGACGTTGTAGCACGAGAACTAGGTAGACACTGCAATAGTTTGCTTAATTAGGACTGTTGTGTAGTTTTGGTTTCGTCGAAACTCGCTTTAGATACCATTCAATGTGAGTGTGTTTAACGCTTACAAAACTCATTTCGCATCTGCAAAAAGACGGCGTCAATGTTATGTCCACTTCCTTCAGCTTATCCACTTTTCATATTACTGAAAAAGCTGACCTCATGTTGTGTACCAGATCGGTTTTCCACCAGACATTTTTGGAGTATTGCAACTTAAGATTGTTGAACTCTTCATTTCCACTTTTAATCCCAGTATCAGAAAAAACCGTTTTATGGATTCTGCTACCCAATCGCCAACAGATATGAGCTTTTAAGCTGACATACAGCGAAGCAACCAGGAGAAACAGGCTCGGAAATAAGTAGAATGTCGTGAAAATGCGGTTAACTTTATGCTCTCACAGATAACCGACCAATAAGCGTTGGTGTGACTGAGCAAATTATCTGCAACTAAACTAAAGAGGGTTAAAATGATTGAATTAGCCGTCATCAATGGTCAGATAAGGGCAGTTGATAGGAGAATTATATGAAGAAGGATTGAGGATCATCTTGTCTCTGAACAAACTTCATAATTGGCCTACTTAGCGAAAGAATTGCGTTTTGTATCAAATGTTGGTAGGCAGATCCTCTAGTTATTAGATTTTTTAATGATAGGTCGACTTGACAGATTGTCATCGGACTCGAAGAGTTCGCTAAAAAGATTTGTTTAGCAAGATTGCGTACACTGAATGGATCGTCGGACATACAACAGAGGCTGAAAATTTCCAGGATCTTTAGAAATATGAAATCTGTCCCCGATAAAGTGATCACCTTAGTTTCGAAATTTTGGAATCGTAAAAATGCTTCTATTATCTTCGTATTCTTGTTGAGCAAACGCGAGGTTTTATTTTTATTCTTTATTCACGAATAAGCTGACGTTTCGGTGGATTTCCCCTTCCTCAGAGCCTGGAAAGGTCAAATTGACAGCGATCTATCCGGCCAAACACCTCAATAACCAAATAAAGAAAACGCTAAACCAAGATTTCAATCAGATTATGCACAACTTTGCACACTCACCACTTTCTATGAGTCTTCCACTGAGTATGTCGTGTGAAGACCAACCGCACAGAATTTTCACATGGAAGCGTAATGTGCCCCTCCCATCAGAATAGCTGTCTTATATACTGCCCAATATCACGTGTGATACTGAGGCATTCTTCCCTGCGGTTTATATTCGGTTTTCTGGAATTAATCCAGAACGCCTCGAGAGTTTTCGCGCTTGTGTTCTCGATTCCTGTGCGAGGATCGTGACACCTACTTCAAAGTCCTCCCCGTTTTTTCTCTGGGTCCTATGCGTGTCTAGTGGGGTATTTGGTTTACGTCTGCCGACTAGGTGTTTTTTTTATGCGGACGCAGAATGGTCTACCCATGTCTTGGAATCAACTCTGAAGAGAAACGAAGATGTTGTGATGGCTACTAGAAGTCATTAGAATAAATTCACGAATCAGCACTTGCTGGTGCATGTTCCAATTTGATGAACACCATATGCAGTCAATGCAATAAATACTTCTGCCTAGAATTACTCAGCAATCTTTGTTAGAAGCACTCAGTATAGAAGTTTTAGGTTGCAAAGATTGTAAATTCTACGGGGAATGTGTAAGCTATAAAGGTCACCGACTACTAATTCTACTTTTTCTTTGTTTTTAATTACATGGCCCGATATCACGCGTGCCGCACTGTGAGGATCCCAGCCCTTCTTTTATTCGAGTCGTTTCCTGGCATGCAGTATTCACGAAGCTCTTGGAAATTTTTCAAGTGGGTTTGGCTGCGACTTGAGGATATTTTCGCATTCGCCAAAAACGTTGTTTAATGATGGCTATGTGGATGCTCCCTGGAATCCTGAGATAACCGCGCTGGGTGTCCCCACCCAAATGAAACCAGAGGCTGTACCTACATAGGTTGTAAGTTGTGATGATTACCAAAGTGCATAGGACGTTTGAGATCGAGAAGATTGTGTACAATACGCAAACAACCCCCATTGCAAGAGTTTTGAACGGTCAATATGCGTTTTATATTTATAACATTAGCCGAATATAAAGAACAAAAGATTAAGAAATAGGCTACAATATGTGGAAAATATATAGATGGACGTTTGGCCCCTCTACAAACAAGTAGTTTTGGGGACACCTAACATACAAGTCTACAAACCATCCACAGAAGTATTACTTATTCAGAATCTCATTGTAGCGAAAAAACACATCTAAGTGACGTACTGTAGTACTGAAGCGCACCGGAGAGGTCTCTATTCTCTCATCGACGGCTACGTTCTCTTCATCCGCCGCCCTCTGCGCCATTAGTAACGGCATGTGGCCCTGGTGGACAAAATCCTCCTTGTTACTTTGCTTTCATCTTTGAAACATGAGCATTAACGAAGTAGGGTGGAAGAACAGTATCTTAGAGGTTCCACGAAACCAAAATTTCATCGTAGCACAACGAAAGAATTTATCTTGTTCGGGCGAAAATTTGAAGATTCCGACATTTGTGTCGCAAACAATGAAATTCGCTACGACCTGAGAAACGGTAACTGAAAATTGAAAAGTGACATTGATGTCGAATCGCATGACTGTCACGCCGTCGCGTAAGTGTTAATGAGTCCTTGCTGAAAGAGATGGTGAGAGGGAGAGAGAGGGAGAGAGAGGAAGAGAGAGGGGGATGGAGAGATGCAGAGAGTAGGCTTCCACTGGATTCATCCAATACATACCCCATAAGAAGAAAAATGTATAAGCCTTGAAGAAACTATAGTGTGATATATTAATATTCGTGTTTAAAAAGAATAGAGTTACGGATTGCTATCACTAGAATATATGATTGTTTTATGAGCTCAGTTAAGTAATTTCTATGAAAATTACAGAATCACCCAGGCTACTACGTAACATTTACAAACCAATAGCGCAATACTCTTTACTGTGTCGTTTTCTTGTTCAGCAATCGCGAGGTTTTTAAACAGCATACATTTACTTCCATAAAAACACAATACAATA
>UYYA01001375.1:0-15135 GCA_900624975.1 Angiostrongylus costaricensis
GAACGATGGTGGACAATTCATTATCACTACGGGCTCTGAGGAAGGTTAAAACGCCTATATTTAATAGAAATAATTTTTACGTATATGCCAGCCAGCCTTATAAGGTATGCCAGCCTTACTGCTTATCAGCGACAAGTGAACTTTTGGCGGCAATATCTCTAGTTTTGGACGTACAAAGTGTCGGTACAGAAGAAATCTTTAAAGCTAAAGTATTTTGTTGAAACACTCAGGTATATTTTGCCTGTTGTGCTATTCATGCAGATTTTTGCACTACGCGATGACGTGCTTCCTTTATTCTCAAAAATTCTGTGGATGTTGCCGCAAATGTTCAATGGATTTTATTTTGTAATGAAGAATAGCTGCTTAGAACAGTTCCATTGCCTTTTAGGATCTTGGAAAGCGGGATGACTTGGAAAGTTGGTTTTATACGGTTGTCGAAATGACGAGAGGAAAGCTCCATTGGAGCTCCTTATCAGGTGAAGTACCGTTCAATTAGCGTTATTTGAAGAAGGCAGACATCATACACGCACACTCTTTCGATTTTTCTGTTATTAATAAACACAACCGTTGCCGTTATGCAATACAGGTTCTAGGAAATGTAAAATTTTAACCACTTCCTTAGCTGTTCAACAGGTTTAGTATGCTGATGTTCGACCTAGTCGAACGAAGATTGCCTCACGTTCGAGTATTTCGAGACTAAAAGTTTCTTTCCGCCTAGTAGTCTGCTGAGCGACGTTACTGCGTTCAATATTTCGCACAGCAAACGCATCTTATTTCTCGTTTAAGCAAATAGTACTTTCCAAGCAGCTCTCATGATTCGATTTTCCTTACAAGGATTGGTACCAGCGCAGTTTGCATTACTTGTGATCTTCAGACGATTTATGCGAAAGCCACAAATCTCATTCTTATCTGCCTATTTCGGTCCCCTTCAAGAAAAATTAGAAGCATATTTTCCATAATTTCGGCGAGGAAAAGATTACGGATTAGTGGTCATCCTTTTGCACAGTGGTTTGCACAGTGGTTAACTTGTCCAGCTGTTAGGTCTTCGAAGTTGCTGAGAAGAACCACTCGTTCAGTTCAACCATTTTTGGATATAACGGGATCTTCACGATTGTTTCTAATCGTAACATTAGTCTCTTAAAGAGAGTTCAATAACACCGACAGCTCTGCTCACATAGTGTACAGATTCACGACGCAAACCTTGTGAATATCAAAAAAGTGCAGGCGAAAAGTGTGAAAACAGAACGTTTAGCATTGTGCCTTATTATAGTATTGGTGCTCTTATACGCGTCTTAAGTCCTCTATTCCCTAAGTCATTCACAGCCCTCATTCACTCGTCGACCCAGACACAATCAGCTTGAATATTCCGAGATACTCATTTCACAGAGTCCGAGACGCTAGAATTTAGAAGCCACTGCTCACGAAAATCGTTCCCTTTGAATTTAAAAGCAAAACAACCTTTCACCACGCTCGTCGAAATCGTTCACCTTTTCATTGCACTGCAAGGTGGAGTTTGATGCCACAAGAGTGTTTTCATCAGCGTGGAGTAAATGGTTTCGGTGCCTAGCATCTTTGACTTCCAGTTCTATTTGCTTTCCTTGCAATTTTCAAATAATCGTTTTAAGAGTGGATTTACGAAAGAGTAACACGTTGTCGCGTCTTATCTATCATACCTGTCATAAGGTATAATGTAGCGAAATATTAACTGTGAAGTTGCTGCGTACTTGGATACTTGGACGGCTCGCTCTCACTGGCAGTGTGGATCCCAGCATATTCTCCGCTTTTTGGAGTTTTGCTGGTTAAGCCACTGTGTTTCCCTGGAGCTTACCGAGGTCAACCTGGCCAAAGTCCCTCCTAGGTCGTCACCACCACAAGCATTTGCCTCCATTGTGGACGAGAGAGAGATTTGCCACTTTACGACTAGCTTGGTAACAGGATGGTGGTGGACCATGGCACTGATTTACTCCTCGCTAGGCTTCCCGAAGAAAACGCCGGACTCCTTTTTAGCATAGGAGGCGCTGTCGGGGAAATGAAGCTCTCCGCTGCACATCGTAGTCCGACACCCAAGAACACCTCCTAGCCACGATGAGGCGATAAACGGTTTGGTTACAGTTGCAAGTTGCAGTATGGCTCATAAAATAGACTGGTGCAGTGAAAATGGGTGCTGTGATTGTCTAAAGCTTTCATGAATGCTTCTCTCAGAGCACAACAAAAGTTAATTTCTTAGTCGGTAAAAATGAGACAAAATAGTTTTACGCATTTTCACAGTACTCCAATAAGTTCAGTAATCGTATGAGCATGACCTATCACTTAAAAATCACTATTGTTCATGCAGCTGTCCTTCGTTCCGTATTCTGTCAACATAGTTCAAGTTAATTTATAAAGAACTTGCAGGCAACACAGAACAGGCAGATCCAATTTTAGACAGTCATGTTGTGCAGTATCTTTTCTATTATAATACGGTCTGATAGAAAGGCACAAAACTTAAGTAAAACTTAATTTAAGTTGTGTATAAATTATAAGGTAGTACAGTTAAGCAAAAAGCGGTTCGGGGCTTTTGCTTCCCACCACCCCCTCCCCCATTAAAATTAAGACATGGATGCTTACGAGCATGGAAAAACAGACTGTCTTTGAGCCTGACAAAAGTGATTAGTTTTGTCGCTATCACTTGTCGATGGCAGGCCTATATCATTTGTACTATCTGTTACAGACCTTGATAAGGTATGTGCAGCAAAACGGGCTGCTCGTACAAGTGGCCGGATGCAGCTCCTCTACGAAACGGTGGAACAATTCGAGCGGATGCTCACCATAGTGGATTCATACCCGTTCGAGTCACAACCAGAGTAGGACAAAATTTATAAGATCCTCGAAGAAGTACGCTTTCTGGCACATTGAGTTTAGATCATCCATACACAAGTTCAGTTAGTTCTGGTTAGCTATATAGCCAGCGTGTTTTCCTCGTGTGATCCAAAATAGCAGAAGAAGCGTATGAGAAAGTCATCAAAGATGTCAACCGTCTACACCTTCGAATCGAATGGCGATTTTCTTCAAAGAATAGTTTCCACCACTTAAAATTTACGCATGTTACATTGAACGTCACCAGTAATGAACCTATATGCATTACGAATGAGTGCAAGGGACGCCAATTAAGAGTGTGAATCATCTGTGGGATTAATTGTGCATATAGAAATAACTGCAGTAAAGAGCATTAGAAAGGAAATCGATGGTTTTTCCAAATTTCCTGCCACTTCATAGGTGCCCAATCAAAGTATGCTCTCCACTACATCTTGGTTTCAAAACCGTTCATTTTCCTTGCCTAGCAAAAAAAACGATGTTTAACGGAATTAAAACTTCGTCAAAAAAGCAATCATTCCACTCTTATTTACTGCGGTTTTCACCGCCGTTAAGGCACTTGAAATTTAGTCCTTTGTGGACATCGTTGGTTCAAACGTGGTAAGAATGAGTCGACCAGTTTTTTCTCCTTCGACGTCGTTTAGATTCCTCGATATTCCGCTAAGTTCCATGAAGAAGGTGCTCATGCTTCTTGTGCATTTGCACGCAACTTCTTCGATGTAACTGACATATCAGACCATGTTTCTGTCTCATAACACAAAGATGGTAGAACCGTTCCTTTAAATAACTCAGCAAATTCTCCATGAATTCGACTTTTTTAAAATTGTCTCACGGATATGACATTTCCACTGTTTAGTCGAGCACGTTATTCATTGTCGTCCCTAGCAGATGGTAATCTCTACGTCAAAAGGAGGGTTGGAGAGGAGTCGGCCGCCAGCCTGACAAGTCCTATTCCGTTTGTATACGGCCTGTTGCTTCGATAAGCACTTGCTAATTGGTGTCATGTTGTCGTTTAAGTTTTATTCTCGCAAAGAGTAAGCAACTAGTGCCCACTTTCTGTTTATATTGGGTTTATCAAGAAATATGTAAGAAATTGTAGAATTAGATGGAATGATCAAAGAAGGATTGAACGACCGGGTTTTGTTTAATCCTTAAAGGAAGTGCTATGTACTGAAGGCGTTTTAGTAGTTAAATGTGTGAAAATGGTATTCTAAGCCAAAGCATGTAGCTAATTTTGTTTTGCTTTCATAAGAGAGATAAATCACGTTTAAGAAGTGGTGTTACACTGAAGGGATGATTTTGGCTGCACAGCTACCAAAACATCATGAAAAACTCATAATTTAGATCCGAGAGGAGAAAGGGGTTCGCATGGGTGATCACTGGGACTGGGAGGACAAGTCAACCGTTTCAACGGCTAGCACTGGACTGCTACAAACAATTCGGAAGGTGGGCTTGACGTAAAGAAAAAAGATTGATTGTGAAAGGTTTTGATAAAACGACGTTGTTTGTTTTCTCAGTTATTAGATATTTCACTCTGATACACTAACGAGTTAGTTCTTCTTATCTGAAAAACTGTTTCATAAAACGTAATCTTTGGCTGTATAAATACATCCATATGTATACAAAAATGTACAAAGCACACTTCCCGAGTAGGATTTGGAAGGATTATCAGCAGTCTCTTCTCACGTCGAATCTATCGCTTTCAGCAGTAATCAGATTCAATATGCAATTCTGACACACAGTTCACCCATAAAAACTCTGCTTTCTGAAAATAAGCTACGTTTTGTAGGACCAACATGGAAGTGAAATAAAAACTGTTTCTTACATTGCTACGAACCTGCCTAGCCATACATTGTAGCAAATCTGAAAACACCACACTTTCTCAAATTCGTATAACAACAAAACCGAACACATTCTCCAGGTGTTAAGTTTTGGTTCTCGTGCGGGAACATACATTTATACCTAAATTATGGATAAAACTCCGGGATAATGAAGAAGCAAATCACGGACACCATTCACTGGTTTTCCTAAGATACGGCCGTCGCTTCTCACACTGAGCTCTTTTGTTGCCCATAAGTATTCGTCCTTATTGCAACCAAATCGCAAGCACACTATGAATAATTACTACAAATCGATGGGATCTATGCATGTAGACAAAATACTGGCATCAGAAGTTGTTTGGCGGCTATCTAAAAGGAAGGGATATTGAAAAACACTACTAGGCAAACAAAGGACCCGCATGGTGTGGTGGTGAACGCGTTACTCCCCGGAAAGGATAATAGCGCGTTCGTTCCCCACCATAGACACCTGCGGTCCAGAGTTTTGCAAATATCTCAGCAACGTTGTGGTTGTATTTCGCTTAGTAACCTGCCATGAAAATTATAGAAGGCAGAAAACAAAACGTTAAACTACTAGGCTTATTCACGCACCGATGTTCTCACCATCATTATAACCATACTCACCTTTTTCCCCATCATCCGATTCACCGTCTTAATTTTTAATTTGCAAAGTGTAGAAGATTCCATACAGTGTTCGGAATCATCAGCGACTTCTTCACCGTCATTCTTTAGATAGGGTAGATCGATTAAAATTTCGAATGTCTCAACCATTGACATGGTGCAACTAAAAAGATTCCTAACCACGTGCAGGAAAAGAAACTAAAAAAAGGATAAAGCTCTCGACGTTGATCAATCCTTATGGGATGCGCTATGCATTCAACTTCACTATGTATCGCTAAAGGTGGTTGTATGCATATCTGACCTTTACAATAACTCGTTGGCCTACCGATGTATCGAGCCAGTGCTGCTAACCTCCCAAATAAGTCTGGTACTAATTTTTCAACCCGAAGAGATGGAACGCTTGATGGGTTATGGGGACGGGGATCGATTCCACGTACGTGTCGCAGTAGAGCCTCTAACCACTGCGCCACACGCGCCCAAAATTACAAAACGGTAGTAAAAAGAGGACTATGAAAGAAACTGGAACAAGTGCTCTAGCGATAACAGCACGAGAGCGAAAGCGAGAACTTTACCAAAAAGGGGTAAATAACAAAAAATCGAATACTTTACACGCGGATATTGGTCACTATACAGGATATAAAGTAACAAAAGAGATCACCTGTATTATCGTTGATTTTCGAGCGACTCGAGCGCGCGCCAGAAAATCTTCTATTTTTCCCCGTCGTGTGCAAAAGTAGCACTATGGATTCTGCTCGCTCTAAAGACTCGTTAAGCATCATACCTTTCTTCCAGGCTTTTCGTGAAAAACTCTGACCATCGGATGGGTAGTCTTGCCGCAGTACGTTTGACATCCCGTGGAATCCAGTCACCAACGGCTCCTGTCCACTGGTTGCCCTCATTTGCATTACATTACCGACCCATCTTATCTTCGACTCTTTGGCGTACAGAACGGCTTCTTTGATTTTCGATCGTTAACGCAGGTTGCAGCTCCAGATCCCTTCCCTTACTTGCGTGACACGGGATACTCCTAGCATCGTTTTTTCAACTGTGCATTCAATAACGGTGAGTGACCTTTCATCCTGCTTACGCAGCGACCAGGTTTCTGAAGCATGCGTTAGGGCAGGAAGCACCGTTGAGTCGAAAAGGTGGTGCGGGGTCGGGTGCTCTTTCCTCTCTTCACTACGTTCTCGATGCTCTTGAAAGCTCAACAAGCCGCTCGCTTACTTCTGCTCAACTCTGGATCTAGGTTGTTCATCATATTGATCTCCCGACCTAGATAGATATAGCTGGAACACTCAGAGATATTCGTTCCGTTGAGCGTGAATGGGACATACGAAACCAATCCGTTCTTTATAAACTTCGTTTATGTGAGATTTAGTAGAAGACCAATCCTTCACAGGCTGCCTGCGCTAGGAAACTGCGGTAGACGGTTTCTCCAAGTGCACTATTGAATAGACGACACCAATAACACATTTAGTGAAGAATACAATCAACTTAACTAAGTTTCAGCTGAGAAATACGATGTGTAAAGCTGGTCCTTCTGATAGAACATGAAGCACTCCGAGGACTTTTGATGTATTCCATTTCAGATTTGAGATTCTTCAACGTTCATGAGAACTTCGTTCATTCATAAGTCGAAAGACCGACTTTCAATCGTCCTGTATATTTATTAATTTTTATGATCCTAGACCCACTTTCGCTACATTTCGCGTGCAGTAGTCAACAATTTCCTGCATGATTGAGCTGACGAGTGGTTGGTATAAAAGGTTTGCTCTAATCACTGCGCTACTCGGCAAACCTTTCAGCAACCGCGTGCTTCATGGCCAGACGGATTCGAGTGTCAAATAAAATGAATAAAATTTTTTATTCCATATTTCGTACTGAACTTACTTTTGAAACATGCTTCACACTTTACACACTAGTACTCTAAGCCCAATCGTGCCGAAAATTATTAATTTACATTGTCCTACAAGCTTTTCTTTTTCTATGATGACACGAGGTTGTCAACAGGTGCCTTGGTCATTGACGGCTAATGTTCCGGCGGTTCTGCCTTCTCCAAAGCCCTTTTCGTTAGAGATTTAAAATGTCTATATGTTGGCATACATGCAATGAAAAAGCTTCACAGTAGCCATCGAAGATCAACGTATTTGCTAAGAACCTCTTGACAGCTTAAAAATGGAGACATCACAAAACAACATGAGAGTGCTATCGATGTATTAAGTTACTGTGCTATTTTCCTGAACGCGTCTCCTACATTAATGAAAATGTTGAGATGGTTTGACTATCCGAACGCAATATCGAACCAAAGACAGCGTGTGTATTACGGTTTGCTCTAATCACTGCGCTACACACATCGCGTTGTCGACAATTCAGTATTCATTTTTGGTCATCACAGTTAGAATTTCGAACGACGTAGAAACAAGCAGCTGGTGTACAATGCATCGGCTTTTGCAGCTGGCGAAGCTGTTTCGGGTGTTTCTGAAGAATCGGTTAGTCGAAGTCGATTCCAGTGGCATTCAACCATTTCACCATGGTTTCATGATGGAGATAATGATTGAAAGGGCGCTCCACTTGTTCAAATGATTTTCTTCCTCATAGAGTTCTAATTACCAGCATTTTGTTTCGTCCCCACAAGATTTACATCACAGGAACTACTGAAGGTACAACTACGGTTGAAGGTATTCGGTAAGAATTTTTAAATGGTTAAATTCAGATCTTGTCACTAAGACTGAGGATGAATAAAAAAAACTGTGCTTCCGATTCAGATTCGGCTTTTATTTCTCAGCTATCGTCCTCTTTTTTCAGAAAAGTGGCACACGTATGCACTCACTGTTTTCTAACGTAACTGGCTTGTCTTTTGTTGGCTGTCTTTTGAGCTCCTACGACCTCCATTTTGATGTCGCTGTGTACGCAATACTTGAAATCTCTGAGTCTGATGGAAGATCTCATTAAGTACGTTCTTCTTGAGTAAGCGTTCACTGCTACGTCTTTTAGATATTTAAGCTTAAAGAGATCCATTTTTTTAGAAAGGATATTGATTCAAGTCGTATGCAAAACTACCTTACGTTGGAGAAAAAAGACCTGATCGAGCGTCGAAGAAGGATAATACCACATGTGAAGAACTTATGGCCTACTTTGCAGCACCTGAGTTTTGTATGATTCGGCGAAAACTGTCTCACTGGTTAACTAAACGGTTTACTAACTGGTAAACAGCGCTCGTTTCGATGAAGTTTTAGATGAGTTGTTTAATGGCACATCTATGAATGCTTGAGTCAAAATGGTCTAGATTTCTCTACATAGGTGTACAACAAAATTTAATTATAGCAGTACGGACTGCCTGCTGTGTTGATCTTCTTAACTCTTTCTTTTTGCTTTTCATTGGTAAGCCGTTCTAGAAACACCTTTCAAGTAGAGTTTGGCACTAGGCAACACTTAGTGTGGATCATTCCACTCCACTCTGCATCCAATTCGGTAGTGGTTTCTCCACATGATTTTAACCACGCATCTTCCCCCATCATCTGCCTTGGTTTTTTAAAATAAATCTGACAATTTAAAAAAAACCAAATAATTACATTAAATGGAACTAAGGATAGCAGCGGAGAAGTTCGCCGTCAATATACACATGTATAGTTGATTCTGACGATCAATATTACGTAGAGGGTAAAGCTCTCAGCGTTGATCCACCCTTAAGGGATGCGTCGTACACTGTACTTCATAAACATCGTCGAAAGTGATTCAATGCATATACGGCTTTCACAATGACTCGCGGTGGTCTCTCGATGTGTCGAGCCAGTACTGGCGTCTTCCCAGACAAGGCTGATACCAATTCGCCGACCTCGGAGTGATGGAGGGCTCGATGGATCTGGGGCACGGAGATCGATCCTGTGTTTATTGCAGGGTGCCTCCGACCACTTCGCCACATGCGCTGCTAGTGTTTCGCTAGTAACCACATTTAAACATTATTTTACATTCTCTCCTTTTCCAAGGTTATATGAGGTCGTTAAAGTGTTTTCGATGTTTTATAAGTGGAGTGTCGGTTACTTCGCCTTACTCGGAACCTTGACGTGTTTTCGTGACCATCAGTGTTGTTTTTTTTTCCACCCTGTAGGCACTCAGAGGAGTACTTTGTCAGATTTTATCCTTTCCGCCCAGATGTTCTTTTAAGGGAATGGTCTACTCATGACATCAATATATTCAACGCAGTATGTCTTACAAAACACTGGATATATTGTAGAAAAGCATTCTTGTCGGAAAATATATTACAGAAGAGAATTGTGAATGAGCTGTGAGTAAAAAGAACATGTAAAACAAAGAACAGAAGAAGTGGGTCAATAAACAAAAAACTCAAGAGCGCTAACACAACTGCATCAGTAAAGCAACCACATGGATGGTGAAATATAAGCAAAACTAGAAACTTTAATTTGGTTTTGTGCCTACGCCTACCCTTACCGGAGATTCACGTGCTATCCACCATGCCAACCGAGCTTTGCATTTTTCTTTGTTATATTTAAACTCTGCTGTAGCCTCCAGTAACCTATTTATACCAAAAATGTGAATAAATGAACGCATCTAAGAGAACCAACATATTAATTGTAAAGCGTTGCATTGGGAAATTATAAGAGACATGACATATTTATATGTCATGATAACAGAAATAGTACCGCTTATCGCAAAGAGTTTGATGGCACTTGTTCAAATGGCGATATCTATGACAACAAGACATCAACGAAACAACAAGAACGACTCCGTGCACTAAACGTCGTAGAAGAGAACATACAAAGGCAATATTCTCTAGAGAGCAGAAAAATGACATCGTTACTCGACATTATTTCACACGAATTCAAAGAACGACATTCAGTTAACCCTGGCGATGATCAAAAAGCTACATTTTCCACGGCATGTTCCTTTTGCGCTGATTCAACGTAGTGAGCACGTGTTGGTTTACAACAGCAAACATTTCAGTGGATTCACACTCTTTCAAAGTCCATTTTTTGTCACCTGCTTTTCAGGGAATCAGGTAAATCGAACAAAGCTGTCAGCAGGCAACAAAATATTAGATATTTCGTCGTCATATCAGTCTTATCGTAAAGTAAAATATTTCAACAACGACATGTCAACTCATCCAGAACACTTTTCGAGACAAATTTAGCCCTATCTTCATGCAACAGACACAGTGACGTTAACGTTAGAATTGTCTTAATCAGTACAAACTCCAAAGGAAGTCAGAGCAAGTGGACATCAAAAACTGGCTAACACGTTAATGCCATAGGCAAACATGCATCTCGGCTTTCGAAAACTTTGGAAAATCCCAGTCCAAATATATTGGGAATGCTGTGTTTTCAGAAACGCATCTTCACATCTCCATACACATTGTCCGGACCCACTGCCAGGTGAGCCAAGGCATATGCAACTTCTAACTTGGTCTCGCTCGATTGAAGCCTAGAATGAGCCAATAGAGAACTTAAAATACTAAACCTCAATAAAGCCCTACAAAACTTATTCCGCCTACTTGGGGAAAACAAACACTGAACCAATATCATGCATTAACAGACCACAGAGAGCGATCAAGTTCAAACGGTTTAAGGTGATAAATCAAGTATTCAAGTACGTCCAACAGAGTCGATTTGACGCAACGGAATGATATGGAATAATCGAAAAGCATAGCGGCAGAAAAATCCAAACAGACAGAATAACTCTGTTCAACTGCTGATTGACGTTGTGCAAGTCCAGCTAATTCATTTCGAAAACGCAGCTCCAATTTTGTTGAAACCCGAACGAAGGCAACATCACAACGCTCACCTGAACAACAGTTCGGATCCTGTTCAATATGGTAATAGCTGTGTTTCCAAAACCATGGTGACTTATTTAGATGACCAAGCTCTAGGTGATTTACAGGAACGAAAGGAAAAATCTGAAACGAACTCGTTCGAATTCGCATTTAAGAAAACGTCGCATCAGAAAAGAAAATCACTCAGAATAAGAGGAGCCCTAAGAAATTACAAAAGCGAAGTTGGAGAGCATGAGTTTAGTGGGCATAGAAGACAGGAATGTAGAAAAATGCAAAAAATTCAGCAAATATGAAGTGGACACGTCTCTTTATATGATCGTATAAACTGATCTTGTTGAGCTGATGCAAGGTTGGTATAAGTTTTCATTGTCGCTATAGTAGTAGTAGTAGTAGTAGTAGTAGTAGTAGTAGTAGTAGTAGTAGTAGTAGTAGTAGTAGCAGTAGTCGTTGTTATTGTTGTTGTTGTTGTCCTTGTCGTATTGGTCCTTGTCGTATGTCGTGTTGGTGTTGTTGGTCGGTGGGTGACGTTTCGTGGGCTTCGCCTTGCACAGATCCTGCACGTTGCACGTTTTTTAGTACCATAAAAATAAGACTTTCCAATGAAATAACATGGATTTTCTCAGGGTGGACACATATATCGACGTATAAAAATAATCCGATTGATGCGAGAAACTTAAACAGAAGAACTTCAGCAGTGAAAAAGGCGACGATTGCACCTTCCAGCTATGAGTGGAAGCTAATGACAACGCCATATAAGACGTGAGATTTAAGACTGACATTTTTGCAAATTTTCGTTAAATTTATTTCAGTGGACCAAGACAGCAGCACATTTATTTCAATTCACACTTTTCTTCATATTTGACGCAAAGTTTGCTGGCCGACAGTCCGCAGAAGGTTTGAGGTTGTAAAATCAATATTCTTTCATCTAGTTGCTGTTCAAAAACATGTTTACGATGGCCTGCTCTTTATTCCCTCTAATTTTTGGAGACCACTATGCTCTGCCCAAGGGGATTTCCCGGCTACAAAATGCCTACGAAGTGAATACGATGGTAAAAAAATCCAAATACATGTGATGCTATTTCCCAATAATTTTTGCTAAGCCGAAAAACGTTTAGTATGGAGATGACATCCATACCTCTGATGAGTTGCGTACTATGCAATGTTTATCAAAGTAGACGCTGTTCAAGCACAAGAACCATTCTCTAATCCAAACAATTTATTCCAGTGGGGGTGCGAGTGGCGCAGTGGTCGGAAGCGCCATGTAACACACTCGTGGAATCGGTCCACGCTCTCATGACCCATCAAGTCTTCCATCCCTACGGGGGTCGGCATATTGGTAGCCGACTTGTCTTGCTGCGTAGCAGCTCTCGCTCGATACATACACACACCACCGCGAGTCATTGTAAACGCCAGACATGCATTCAGTCACCAGCAAACGATGCTTAATGAAGTCGAATTAATGGCGCATCCCACAGGCATTGATCAAAGCCGAGGGTTTTATCCTTTATTCACATGTCAGCTATTTCTTGAGAACTTGGTTACTCGAATCCTATCAAACCAACTGTAACGTGAACAATAAGTGCGCGACACGCAAGGTCCATTTTATTTCGTGAACTCTCATGGCTAATTAAAGCAGATGAGTTTTTCGATAACTCTAAGTCGATTATTTTGTGAATGTTATTGAACAGTGTACAGTTGCAGAAACATGGAGTCTATCTCCAATGTCAGTTTGCTTTTAACGGGAAGATTCATGCGGAAAACGAGCACATCTCCATTAACAGAAACAGGTGGTTCCTTGACACCTCATTGGTACCTGTATTCTGTGCGGATTCTGTTCAGCGTCTTCTGCGTGGGTAAATTCGAATGAACCATAAACAGAAAAAAAACTACAACCACAGCGTTGCTGAGATATTTGCAAAACTCTGGACCGTAGGTGCCTATGGTGGAGAACGAACGCGCTACTGTCCTTTCCGGGGAGTAGCGCGTTCACCACCACACCATGCGGGTCCTTCGTGTCGCCTGCCTTTCAGCTATTTCTATCGATATTCTACAGATCAACCCCGCTGACGGATGATTGCTGTGGCAAAGATCGATAGAAATACCTGAGAGCCAGGCGAAACAAAGGACCCGCATGGTGTGGTGGTGAACGCGCTTCTCCCCGGAAAGAACAGTAGCGCGTTCGTTCTCCACCATAGACACCTGCGGTCCAGAGATTTGCAAATATCTCGGCAACGTTGTGGTTGTATTTCGCTTAGTACCCTGTTGCGAAATTATAGTAGGCAGAAAATAAAAGGTATAACATTTAGAAAAAGAACTGTCACTGCCCAAAAAACACCAATCAAATCGTGTACGATGAGGAACTCCTCAGTAAAATCCTTCCCTCATATGACTGGCAGATAAAGGAAGACCCGTTTGGTCCTAAAATTTGTGACCAAGTCGTCTCAGTTCCTCGTGAAAGAAGTTCAAACCGCATATGCATTTCCGCTAAAGACTGGGTCCAATGCTAGCATTAAAACCTCCAATGATGACTCTGAAGAATGTGGGTATTCCCTATAGAACTTTTCCAAGCCAATAGAGAACGCTTCGACTTCCTCTTTGTTATTCCTCGATGACGAAAACCCCGAAACCAACGATTCCTCTACTGTCACATGCTCCGAGAAGCAACTTTTCTCTGTTCTCACAGACGGCTTTGAATTGATGGCGTCTTCTTAGCTCTAACTCTAACGGCGATGTATCTTATCGTTCTCGCCTTCATGGCGAAGTCTTCTTATAAGGATTCAGATGCAAGTCTTTGTGCACTGTAGGTACAGATTGTCACCATAGTTTGTTGCGAATTAGGCAGCTTAGAATGATTTTAGCAGCCTTTCCGCACTCGCCCAACCCAACGCTCCCGAATCAGTGCCCTTTCGTGGTCAACAGAGTAGAGTCCGTTTATTTTTGATACCTAGGTATAACTTACCAATCTCCGCGTGGAGAGTGGGCTGGCTATGCTCATTGGCTGCTTGCCAGTCTTTCCTAGAGTGAACATGAAGCTTATTTGCTGGAAGCGACTCCTAACCGCTTCCCATATACTTCTGTTACTTGGTTGTAAGCCTTTAGCCAAATTGACTCGTAGAATATAATCCGCATAAACTAGATCTCACCCACACAGGCATGCATGAATACGCCTCGTAAGTACAGGATGGGTTTGCCAATCCGGAGAAGCAGAAACAGGGAAGGAAACTCCTAGACCCACCTGTGTCTCAGCGAAGCAAAGGTCGCTTTTGGCCCGCGGCTAGCATGTCATCCGCCACCTAGGCTCGCGTCACGTTGCCTCGCGACTAACCGGTAGGAGATTCCTATATGGGGTGGATCAGTGATATGAATGTACTAATATAACAACACAGGTTTATCCACTCAAATTTGAGAATCTTTAAACTGTAGTACACCACAAATGCACATGAGTATGCACTTTGTCAAACGCTCTACTTTATACGCCGTATTGGAGACCCAATTTTGCAACAAAATCGAAGGATTAGACAAGGCAGAAGGTCTTACACCATAGCTGAGCTGCTGTACTTTAGATTCTGTCCAGTTATCTCCCATCTTGGAGGACTAACATAAATTTAGTGGCTTCAGTAATGATTACGTTGAATGTGATTGCTCGATATCTGACACTGGAATAGCCAAATAATATCAGCTAGCAAGGGATTCAGCACAGTTTTTACTTCCAAAGCGTTCTATTGATTGACGCATTTCTTCCCAGTGATGCAGAGATAGCTTTCCTAGGCGGTTCTCGGGTTATCTACCTCGATATCACATGGAAACTTCGTTTGCCACAAACTTCTCTGCAACTTGACGACTCTGACGTGACCGTACTGCAGGACTGGCTTCCTGATTGAAGCACCAAATTTTGGATATAACATATTCACGCTGATGCACACCAATTACGTATAGCAGATTCCCAAATATTTTAAAGTATTAGACAGTTTAGCAGCAAAAGACCGAAGCACTCACCATTCTCTTGTCTCTGATTACTCCATTCTTAGAAGGCTT
>UYYA01001376.1:0-15060 GCA_900624975.1 Angiostrongylus costaricensis
CGGTCGCCATGATGAACTCAAACAGCCACTCAACCCATTCGTCCCATTCTAATCCGTGGGTCCCAATGTGACGTTCTTCAGACGTTTTTCTTGGTCCAATCTTGGCGTTGAAATCTCGAATGGTGATAATGACCTTGAAGAATGTGTGGTCTTCTCTGTAGAACATCTCCATGTCCATATAGAACGCTTCCGCTTCTTCTTCGTCATAATTTGATGTCGGCGCGAAAACGACAGAGATTGTCAAAGCCGGAACTTATCCACGCCTTTTTAATCGTAAGCGTCCGGTTTTGGTTGTAAGTTGTTCGAATGAATCGATGTTCATGGACAAACTCGTGTTAACGAGAACGCCAACGCCGCAGGCTCCTCTACTGTCGCATGTTTCGAGGGACAGTTCTTCTCCGGCGTCTGAGAAGGCGTCGAAAGACTGGCGTTCTCTTGTTGCGGCCGGGCCTACGACGTTGTGCTTTATCCTTCTTGCCTCCATGAACAAATCTTCCATCGAGGACTCAGATGCAAGTGTACGCGAACTGTAGGTACAGGCCGTCACCACAGTTCTTTGAAATCCAGGCAACTTCCATTAACTCTGAGGTTTTAGTAGTCTCTCCGTACTCGTCCTACCCAACGCTGCGAAATTGGGGGCTCTTCGGGGTCGAGGGAATGAGGCCTGCTTTTTTCATTTTACTCTGTTTAGCATGTTTGATACCCACGCATAGCTTGCTGGACTCTGAACGTGAGGCTGGGTATACTCACGTGTAGCTTGTCAGTCCCTCCCAAAATGGACATGGAGCTTATTTGCTGGAGGCAACTCCTAACCGCCCCCCATATACTTCCCAGTCACTTGATTGCAGGCTTTTTGCTGAATTGACTCGTAGAATACAATCCGCATAAGCAGGAACGCACCCATACACGCATGAACGAATACGCCCAGCAATTACAGAAGGTATGTGCCAAATCAGCGCAGCAAAAATAGGGTGTCCATCCCCTGGATCCACCTGCGTCTCAGGAAAGCAAAGGTCGCTTTTGATCAGCGATTAACTCCCTATCCGTCACCTGGGAACGCGCCACGTAGCTTCGCGACAAACCGGCTCGAGATCCCTCATATGTGGGAGACCCGTGGGCGACCTATATACATATATATATCGTTCTAACTATTCGTTCTTTTAAAATCCGGCATGGTATTTCGCCAGTTTAATATCGAACAGCACGTGGTTCACAATGGGCGACACCTGAACATCAGAAGAACCACCTGTTAGAGCTCATCAACAAACCGTCTCGAGTAAAGCTGGCTTCTTCCACAGTAGTATTCCACGCGATACTCAGTATTGCTGTGTGAAATGAATACTTGGAAACTTTAATATTTGGATACTTAAACGGCCAGTCCGCACTGGTTGTGCAGAAAAGTACAATTTCCACCTTTTCGACGTTTTGCTGGTTTATCCATTATATGTTCCTTGAGCCACGAGGTTTGCTAGCTAAAATATTCCCCAGGCCGTCACCACCAGAGGCAGTCGCCGCCCCTGCCGATCAGAGGGACACTTGCTGGAATGCGACTAGTTTGATACCGGGACGGCGATGGATCATGGTATTAGTTTATTCTTAGCTGGAAATGGAAATGCCTCATGGAAATGCCGGACCTCTTCAGAGCATGGGATACCCTGCCAGAAAGATGAATCCTTCGTCGTACATCTCAGCCCGACACCTAGAAACAGCTCTCAGCCACGATGAGGCGTAATGCCCTTTGGAGGTGTGAAATGAATGAGTTCCAAGAAACAAGGTAAATTCGACAGAATTTGACAGATATATACAGGTCATGTCGTTTCAAATTAGGAAGAAATTACATGGTTTCAACGATCTTTTATCGAAATTGTGTTTCCCAAGTTACTGTTGCCGTTTTTCTCAAGCACCTTGTCTTACGAATGGCGACTAAGCGATCTCCACATCTGACGAACTCTGCACTGATTCAAATCTACAAGAAGAGAGCACCGCCAACTTGATTAACAATCAATAAATCATTTATTTTATTATTGTAGTACGTTGGCTACTAAGCAGCCACCAATGAAGTCGACATGCAGAGAGGAGAAATTCTTATAGCATAAGGAAGTACTTATCTTTATTTACTTGGTTTACTAGAAATTAGATGAGTGGTTCTAATTGTTATGGGGGTACCGGGACTTCATTCATTTGTTTCTTTCTCTTGCAATCCTCAGAGGTGATTGAGTTCGGATGTGGACTCGATCGCATCTTGAAGCCGTAGTACTTTTCCTTCACAGTGCTATCTCGGAATTCCATGTGCTGTCAGTGAATCTTGCAGCTTGCCGATTGCCCGAGGCCGACGTAACAAACCGAACCCAAGGAAAGTGAAAAAGAAGTTTAAAAGTGATTATCCAGTTTTATTGTTTTCATTTGCGAACAAAGGACAGCGGGAGCTGAATATTAAACTTTAGATGATTTATGCTCAAAAAGGATTTTCAACAATAATTTGTGACAATAAATGTGAGCATAATCTAACGACGATAAGGAATTATTAATCGTTTTAAGACACCTTCAGCGGCGACAAGCGACTCCAGAGCGAAATTGGATAGATCCTGGCACTTGAACGCCATTTGGCGGAATACTTGAAAAGTGTTTTTTGGTTAGAAAATAAACTCCGGTGCTGTGCTCTTGCCGGAAGATTAATCGCTTGAGTTCTTCATGCAGTTTTCTATAAAAGCAGGCATATTAAACTTTGATTTCTACGAGACACTCTCTTTCTTTCTTATATGAAATGGATTCCACACTTTATCGAAATTTACAACTTTGATTATGGAAAGGAAACGAAAAAAAACATTACATCGCCTTGGAACAAAACGAATAACTGACTTGTTCATAATGAAATACGGCAGCGTGACCGCATTGTAATACAATACGCCGGATATGTTGTAGAGGAAAAGCTGTGCACCACCTTTAACAGAGACAAACTCCCATAGAAGGAAAAATATTACTTCAACGCTCACAGAGAGCGCTACCTGGAATTGCCATTCTATGCACTGAAAGATAGAATTGAGGGCGAGAGGAACTACCTGTGACGTGAGTCTCATTTCCTCCTTGGAATTTCGAGAAGGTTTTAGCTTGAATTTTATTACGAGAAGCAGTGCAGGATACGTTATGACACTTGTGAGCATCACGCCATAATTTGTAGCCTGGTTAGCCCTTAAAGACGAAGTGGTAATTTGCATAGCGATTCTAGAAGAAAGAATCTGACCTTCAAAGGTTTTTTCATGTGGAGCAGAACAGAAGTTGGGAGCGACGCTAAAAAATCCTACAACGCTTGGCAATATTACAAAGGATCCTAATTGTGGGTATCATCAACAACTTCGATTTCTCTGAAAACCACGTTGACTTGCTGTAGCTGGATTTGCTAAGGGAGAATAGATGTGTTCCTGGCAGTTCTGCATTTTGAAGCTCGGTAGACAATGTTATCAACCATAGTCGGAAAGTACGAGTTCCCGTATACTTGAGGCGAACACTTGGAGACTGCGAAATTTCATGCACCTACGACTGCTGAGGTACATAAGCAATGAAGGTGTAACGTGGCCATGTTGTCTAAGTAGGAAAATGTTCGCATCATATCTGGAGCTATCGTTAAATTTGAGGAAATCGTCAATCCGTCGTACAAAAGTTTTAATGGAACTAGTGTTATCCTTCGACTAAGTTGCAGATTTTTCGAAAAAGGACAGACAACAATGAGTACCTCGGAAATCGCGTTCCAAAACGAGTCACCTGGCCACGAAATGAACTCGGGTATTGCAAGATAATAAGGTGCAATTACTCCTATTTACTTTCACTGACTTAAATAGGAAGGTCGTTATCAACTTTTTAAGAAGCGACATCGATTTGCAACGGAACTCGAACTCTATTCATGTTGTGATCGATTCAATCATACAGAATATAAGTAATGAAATGTGACAAATCTGCAATCCAAAGAAAACAAAACCTTCTGTAAAAACCCTCTGATAACACGATTGATTTCTATCCAGTGTGTATATGTGCAATGATGTGTGCGAAATAAAAATGCTCACCCATGAAGAAGTCCAGTATACGGTAATTTAATCAATAACACGTATGAGCTGTGTTCTGGAATAAATGCCATGCCAGTATATGGACTCAAGCATAACGAAAGCATAGTGAGATAAAATAAGAAAGCCAAAAGGAGAGCGCTCTGCAATTGAAATCGTCAAGTTGATTAGATACGTTTCCCAGCGTAGCACAGATCCAAATTCTGTGCTTTTCGTGTCTCCCCTCTCTCCTTGAATTGCTATAGGCCCAAAAGTCTTCTGGATCATGTTTGCAATAATTTATGTTAATGCTTGTCAAAAGCTAATTTAGTAAAAGTGCATTCTGTACGGACGTCGAACTACAGCGCGCCTGAATATGGCACTTGCTAAAGCCATGGAAGTTATTTCGAGATAGAGTTTCATTGATACTGAGGGAAAGATGGGCAAGGGCAGCTGTTGTCATTGAGAATTTCACGCTTAATTGTGGCGTAACTCAGAAGGATCCACTCACTATTTACCTCGGCATGGGATAGTAAATTCGTCGCGTTTCTTTCTCAGCAATCACGTAGTTGTTAAACAGCAAACGTTTACTTCTATACAATGACACACATGCAACGCAACCGTAGCTGATGTTTCGGCAGAATCTCAGTGTTGAACCACTGGATCCACTCATCCACTCGTATGGAGCCTTCAACTATATGCGACTCTGAGCGGCTGTTCTTGCTCGGTAGAAGACAGGTGAAAAAAGCGGCTCTGAAGAAGGCGATTCTGCCGAAACGTCAGCTACGATTGTGTTGTATGTGTGTTATTGCATGGAAGTAAACGTATGCTGCTTAACAACCTCGCGATTGCTGAGAAAGAAAGCGACGAACTTGTAATCCAATAGCGAGCTTAATAGAAAGTCGATACTGGGAACTATTAGAAAATAAAACAAATATAACATAATTAGCATTATATATTAATGCAATAATGTTAATCGTGTAGTAAGTGCCATAGTCTTTTTGTAAGTGTTATTGAAATATAACTCGAATGAAGTGCTGAGATATTTGCAAAACTCCGGACCACAGGTGTATGCAGTGGAGAACGAACACGCGCTGTTGTCCTTACCGGGGAGTGGCGCACTTCACCACTACACCATGCGACCCAGATGGTGTAGTGGTGAAGTGCGCTGCTCCCCGGTAAGGACAACAGCGCGTGTTCGTTCCCCACTGCATACACCTGTGGTCCGGAGTTTTGCAAATATCTCAGCACTTCATACGAGTTATATTTCACAACATACCCTGCCATTAAGAAGAAAAAGGCAGTAAATAAAAGAGTTAAGATTGTTATTGAAGTGTTTGACTAAGTAAGTTGGCGTATTACTGTGTCCTTCCAGGCTCTGATGAAGGCGATACAGCCGAAATGTCGGCTACGTTTGTGTTGTACGTGTGTTATTGTATGGAAGTAAACCTATGCTGCTTATCAACCTCGCGATTGCTGAGAGAGAAAACGACGAATTCATAACTCAGAAGGAAGGATCTTCTTGATCTCAATCTCTTTTATTTTTCACATCTTGTCGTGCTCTCCATCTCGCCGAAGCAGGCGAATTGGTGTCAAAGTCGCCTAGCAGTACTGATTTGGTAAAACAATTGGCTACCGCTACCGCAGACCATTGTATAGACTAGATATACATTCATTCTCGTCTTAATGCATGGCGCAATCGCTTAAGAGCTGATCAATGCAAAGCACCTTACTCTTGAACGTTTACCTTCCTACCGTGCTATAATTTTCCACAAAAAACATGATCGCTCATTGTTCAGTATGAAGTTAGCAAATATACAAAAACGTTTGGAACGAACACAGTTATAACCGAGATTCTCCGATCTGAAAGTTATAAATTAAACCAACTTCTCTCAGCCATTTTGTAATATCTTTGGAAGGGATTATCTATTACCAGTGAAGGCTTTTGTGAGCGATTGTCCTTACAATACACATGAGATTGATCTACGCGCCCAAAGCCCACCAAGCCTTCCATCCCTCCGGGGTCGGATAAATTGGTTCCAAATTTGCCTGGGAGGATAGCAACACTGGCTTGATATATCGTTAGGCCACCGGGAGTCACTGTAAAGGCCAGACATGCATTCAATCACCACCAATCAACGATGCTGAATGAAGTCGAATGCAGGGCGTAGCTCTCAGGGATTGAGCAGAGCTTTATCCTTTTTAGTTTTAAGGCTTCTTAGAGCCGAATCAATGCATATTTGGCTCATGAAATTACTTCTGGAGCTTTGCCAACTTGTCCTATCGGTGGTATTACCCTTAAAGACGTTTTTTCGCACCAATTTGGAGAAAACATTGCAGTAACTCATTCTGAATGATCGTCCATTGACCACATATGCATTGTAGGACAGCTCTAACCACTGCCCTACGCTCTCCTGTTTTTGATACGTTGATATTTATTTTGCCTTATTTACGATCTCAGTAAAGCCTATATTCGAGTTATTAAACAAATAATTTCATGAATAGACGATCAGTTTCATCGCACATGGAAAAGCACCCGAATATTTTGTATCATCACAGCTTCTTCTTCGAAGACCTCTGTAGCCTCCACTATTTTTCTTACGCTGCTTCATATCGTTTTTGTTCAAATCCAGGATCCAACTTTCTCGATGTTCCTCTAATGAGAAGCCGGATACACATGGTAAATTATAAACAGATGATGATGCTGAGATATTTACAAAATCTCTGGAGCGCAGGTGTCTGCGATGGGGAACGAACGCGCTATTTTCCTTTCCGGGGAGTAACGCGTTCACCACCACACCATGCGCTTCCTCCGCTTCGCCTGTCTCTCGAAATTACGGAGAGACGTTTATTTCGAATCTTATCACCAATTTCTTTTTTCAAAATTCAAACCCGAAGTTGTTACAGGAAATTTCTATTCTCCAGAACGATTTCGATAAGAACCTCGTGTCGACTTATCAGTGTAAAAGAGATATTAATTATACATACTGAAATTTTAAAAAATCGGTTCAGAAGAGCAATCTAATTATAGGCGGTTGTTGATGGCGCTGATCGATAAAACTAGTCGAGAGATAGGCGAAGCGAAGGACCCGCATAGTGTGGTGGTGAACGCTTCGGTCCCGAAAAGGGTAATAGCACGTTCGTTCCCCACCGAAGACACGTGCGGTTCGGAGTTTCGCAAATATCTCAGCATTATTATGATTGTTTCATACATAAAATACCCTGTCGCGAAAAGTTCTAATAGGCAGTAAATAATAAGTTAAAGTCTAATTATTAATTTCGAAGCACTCACCAAAACTACTGAGCGGCACAAAATCTTGCTCACTTTGAAAGAAAAGAATATGCATACGATTCGTTGTAAAACTAGATATACATGGGTAAAACTCATAACCAATCCCGTCGTAATGCAGATTCCTCCTGAGAGCTGAAAGAGCGGAAAACTTTTTTGTAATTCGACACTTCCAATATTCACCAGCGAGAACTTTGCTCGCTGACTGGTAACAAATAGTCTGGAATAAAGAATTTAACAAGGAAGTGGGAAGAGTTGTGCTAAGCCATGTGTACAGAAAAACATAGCAATCAGTGTAATATTTTCGCTTAATGTTAGAGACTATTCATCCAGAGCACTAAGTCACGGTTGACCTTCAATTTTTCTTTTCCGTGAACCCCAAAGCATTACTGTTAAGCCTTAATGTAGGTGATAGTGGCGTAAAAAACCGGCAAATACATGAAGCATACATTTCGGCTATCATATACAATTAATCACCTTATCTTAAGAGCGATTTTCTTTCACCCTCGGCGCTTCCTCTTTCTTAAGCGCGTGTAGAAAGCGAATATAATGGAGGGGTTTGACACGAAATCTATTCGTCCACACTCCTTCATGACCTCAGCAGAAGACAGTCAATGAATTTTTAAACATTCATCGTTTTGTTGTTTGTAAGTATTTCAGACATATAGTGGACACCAGCCGCACAGAGCACTACATGCGTGAGGAATGTGTTTGGTGAAGTCAAGAAACCAGTTCGAGTTATGGCTTGCGGTCACACGTCGTCACATGACACTTCTCCCTGTTGTCCATTTTTTGGATTTTGCCTAACCAAAACACTTCAAGTGCTTTACACGCTGATGTTTTGGATTCCTGCACGAAGATAGCGACATTACTTCGAAATGTTCTCCGTTATATCTGAAGCCTTGCATTGTAAATACACAGACGAAACAGTCATACAGGCGGTCACGAAATAGCTGGCGTCCGAGGGAGTCCGGTTACAAGAAACATAGTGGTCGGTATTTTAAAAAAAGTTGTTTATTAGGCGAATAAAAATCTATTTAGTAAGTTTTATCCGCTGAGGTTATGAAAAGTGTTTTGCTGAGTAGACTGCATTTCAACTTGAGCTTTCCAGACTCCGAAGGAAGCGAAATTGCCGAAACGGCAGCAATTCAACTGATTTTAATAAATAATTAGTAATTAATTAATAAGTTAGTAAATAACAACCTATTGGTTGATCATCAAGAAAAACAGAGTATTATCACGGGTGATATGACGAGTTATTGCTGATGGCACCGTTAGGTGTAAAACTGGCTGAGAGTAAAGTAAGGCGAGCTCCTCACTGGTGCAGTGGGCAACACGTAACCCCTTAGAAAGGGTTAACACGGGTTTGAACCTAGTTTCGGCGCCAAGTTTTGCAAATATCTCAGCACCATTCTGATTGTATTTCATGTGATATCCTGCGATGGAAAAAAATACGCAGCAGATAAAAAGTAATGCAGTGTAATTTCGGCTACAGCTTCTGCTCAGTCGAGTTCAATGCCGATTTGTGCTTCCTAAATCGTTCCCGCTCACGTTCCTGCTCACGAGTGAATGCCGACAGTACCGATGTGGTTGTATTTAACATAATACTCGATTATGGAAAAATAAGGGGAGCTAAATTTTAAAAAGTTATACAGAATGAATATAACTTTTCAGTGCACAGAACTTAAGACATGTTTATGCCATACTTTATTGGGTAAAACGAAAAAATTAGGTGCAGCAGCAGAGAAATCGTTAAGGCACCTCAGAGTGGAACAGCGTCCCTCTCTTATTATCAAGAGTGAGTGCGTGAAGGTGTTCCTACGGGTGATGACTTTTTTGTGGATATTGTTTTTAGAGGCTGGGCGTAATCCTTATCGTAAACGAATGCTTTGGCGCGATACAGAAAAGTGGCAAGACGAACAAGTTCTTGTCGACAACCTGTTCGTTGCGATGTCATGAGCATTTTATACCTAGCGCAAGGAGAAGCACATCATATTGATCAGTAAAGACCATGTGTGAAAGAAATGACGGTTTGAAGAGCTTTATAGAAGATGGATTAAAGCAGAAATGTATGAAAAGACAGGAAGCCATGGAATTATTTTCTCCAGTACTGAAAGGAGTTCCTAAAAGTGATATCAACATTGCACTTTCGGAACCGCCAATTCTTTGACCGCCCAGAATAAAAGTGAATGGATGCAGACTAACACGCCATATGAATACACAATCAGTCCATGTTAATCCAAACAATGCCAGAAGTGTGCTGAGCTCTGTACTGAACGAGAAGCTTAAGCCGAAGAATGCTATTGAACCAAGTATAAGATATGCCGAACGAGCACCGTAACCGCACAATCTCCAAATACCCTGAAATAAACTCTTATCGCAAAATAGTTCCATTAAAATGTTCACATAACAGAAAAGCTTTTACAGCACATTATAAGCTGATATTCTTTCAGCAGCACTATGATTGTACTTAAGCAAAGTATCAGCGGACTTCTTTCTAAACAGCTACGAGGTATTGCTTTAAGAATTCACCACTATGAATGCAATATGCATTATGGAAGAAAATGAAGAAATCGCCATCATCATTAACCGGAAATAAAACATCTCTGTAGGGGAGAAGTCGGGAGGCCACGTTGGAGAGTACGATGTATCGGTGTTGAAGAACTCCATTGCTTTCAGCTCTGAAAGAAAAATCATGTGCTAATTCATGAGAAGTCGTTCAAGCGGGGCAAAAAAATTTTTTCATTAACGAAAGGATTTGATACAATCACAATGATACTGAGATATTTGCAAAACTCGGGACCGCACGTGTCCGCGGTGGGGCACGAACGCGCTATTACCTTTTCCGGAGTTTATCCCGTTGAAAGGTATTGGTTGTTGATGGAGCTGGTAGATAGAGAACTAACTGAGAGAAAGGCGAAAAGTAGCCTCCAGAAAGGGTAATATCGCGTGCACTGCCCACCACAGACACCTATGGTGTCCTGAGTTTTGCGAATTTGCGAATATCTCAGCACAGTCGTGGTTGTATAACATGTAATACACTGCCGCAAAAATTGTATGGCGCGGTAAGCAAAAGAGTTAATGAAGGAACTTGAATTTTTTAAGGTAGCGTAAATCATAAAAATTCAAAAAGAAGAGTATATTTTTTACGAGCTTTTTTCTCTAGCTCGGTGATTCCTTTCGCTTCAGTCCACTTTGTGGTCGTAGTCTCGTCGTGGCGTTCATATTTCTTTGAAATGAGCAGTCGCTTACTTTCATGCATAGGAAACGAGCTGCAGCCATTCTTTCAGGACTTTACATAGAGAACATCTAATGTTCACTTCTTCTACCCAGTATATTGCAGTCCAACACCTTCGAGGAGTAATTAGAGCTGAGTGGTAAACTGGTAAACCCCTGAGCGTGTTTCAGTTTCTGGATAACGTGGGACAAAACACTGTTAAAGGTCGGCTAGTTGTTTAATAATGTAGGGTTCTTCATGACTTTTCGTAGCAATAGGTTGAAAGCGAAATAAAACATGAACTGATCGAAAAGTTGTACATATTGCATTGGTGTTTGGGACGGTGGTGTAATAAAAGAATTATTCATGAAGTTGTGCGGTGCCAGGAATCGGTATATCAAAATCTGAAGAGATGCCAATGAAGCAGGTAAGTGACGCTAAAGATCCGTGTACAGTTGGAGAAACCACGTCAATGAAGTGAGCGGAGTCTTTATGTAGTTAAGCTGTGGGAGAAACGTTAATGAGATTCGTAGTGAAAATAATTTAAACCGTAAGAATATGATATAGGGTAATAGTGAAAGCAGTCGAATGACCTAATACACCAAGAGCGTGAGTAAATTCTGGACGTTCTTTCATAACAGTTCCCATAATGGTTCCTCAGTAGTTCTTGTGACCTCTCAAATCGTGTGATAATTTCCAGCAGCTTGTGTCAATAAAGTTGAAAACATGACATATAACTATGAAATATGGCACTAAATTTCTAAGAGAATTTCCAATTTTCTAACCATATGATAGGCTGCTAAAGAAGTTAATACGTTCAATTATGGCTGAATCATTTCACGTAGACGCAATAGAAGGTAGGATGGAAGTGTCTGTAATGCTAACGAATAGCACAAGTCGTCGAATCCCATCCAGCCAATTACGGGATACTAGGCCTGCAGGTGCCAAGCCACAGAATCGCTCCACACTTTGAAATTAAACCAGAAGAAATAAATTTATTATAACGATAAGGAGGCAAAAAGGAAAATAAATTAAAAGCAACGATACATGTGGTATAATATGGTCACAGCCTGAAATTGTACACCTTGGTACTTGGAATAAAATTGTTTCACACAGGAATTGTAAACTTTTTTCTGAAAACACTACGCTGCCAGACGCTTACTACACCATGAGATTCGAGAGCATGACTTCAGGGAAATACAAAGTGGGAAGGGAATGAATAAAATCGTATTCTCGTATCAACGACATGTCGTTGGCGGAAAAATACAAACAACCGAGGAACTAGGACACGCGTGCGAACAGGTGGGAATGTTTTACGTTTTTTGATTTTAAACAGCTTTTACTAGTCGTAATATTCCTCGATATTCTACACTTTGTACATAGATAAATAAAAAGGATATAGTTACCAACCAGGATCAATCCCTGAGGGATGCGTCAAGTATTCAACTTCATTAAGTAACGTTGGAGGTGATTGAATGCATATTTGACCTTTACAATGACTCGCGGTTTCCTACCGATGAGTTGGGCCAGTGGTGCTATCCTCCCAGACAACTCTGGTACCAATTTGCCAACCCCGAAGAGATGGAAAACTTGGTGGGCCGTGGGTGTGGGGATCGATTCCACGTGCGTATCGCAGTGGCGCCTCCACCCACTGCAACACACGTCCCCTATATATCACCTGTCCCCTGTATCACCTGTGGTCCCGTTGATCGTCGAATGACTCGAACGGGCGCCAGTAAATCGTCCATTTTTCCCAGTCGCATGCAAAAGTTACCCAGTGGGTTATGCTGAGACTCATTCAATTCATTAGACGGCTGTTAGGAAGATGCCGTTGTCGATAAAATTGACAACGAATACGATCGGTTGATTCAACATCTTCACGTTAGTGCTATGAAAGCTGTGAGTTCGAAAGTCACCAAGAGACGTCTGTCTCCAGAAACACTCGAGCTGATACGCCAGCGTGGAATCGCACGAGCTGCTGGCAACCGGCAACTAACGTCTGAGCATGCAAAACAATGCAGGCAGGCGATAAAAGAAGATCTCAGAGAGAGAAGAGCAGCAGTAATGGTCGAAGCTTCAGGGGCTGGAAAAGGCATGCGGAAATCAAACCGAAGCTTTGCCAATTACAAGACCAAAATGATCGAACTCCGGCGCACAGACGGAACAATTACAGCGTCTAAGCGTTAGCCAAGCGGAATGTCTGCTTGTCGACTTTGATAAGGCCTGTGGAAAGATTGGTCTTCGACTAATTCTCACAAAAACGATGTTCATGAGGAATGGATTGGTTACGTGTGCCCCACTTACGCTCGACGGACTGGATATCTCCGAATGCTCTTATTATATCTATTTAGGTCCGAAAATCAATATGATAACTTTTGGCTGGACACGTAATGCTTATGAATGACAACCGATGGACAGGAGCCGTTAGTGGCTGGATTCGTCGAGATGTCAAACGTATTGCAGAAAGACCACCGACCAGAGGGTTAGAGTTCTTCACAAAGGGTCTTGTAGAAAGAAATGATGCTCGACGAGTTCCTAGAGCCAAAATTGGGGGCTCTTTAGGAGTCAGGGTAATGAGATTCGTTTTTTTTTTTACTGTATTTAGCATTTTTGATACCCACGTATAGATTGCTGGGCTCTGAACGTGGGGCTGGGTACGATCACGAGTAGCTTGCCAAGCTTTCGCAGAGTGAACACGGAGTTAATTTGTTGGAGGCGGCCTATCGCGCATATCAAGAATATTGGCCATGCGCAACAAATTGAGCAAAGAGGATTTCAACAAAGGGTTTTGCCACATGGACCACATACAAGCCGTGTCGCAGGTCGTTGATCTTTGCAGAAAATATCTTCTGCCCTCGGTCTTGTCTTTTGTAGACTACGAAAAATCGTTTGACAGTGTCGGAATGAATGCAATCCTATCTGCGCTCGTCGATCAATGAGGGATCCACAACCCACATAAGAACTCTGTTATCTGCTATATGACTGAACAAGGCGATTCTGCCGAAACGTCAGCTACGATTGTGCTTGTTGCATGTGTGTTATTGTATGGAAGCAAACGTGCGCTGTTCAACAAGCTAGCGATTGCTGAGAAAGAAAACGAAGCATTTGTATTCCAATGCCGAGGTTAATAGAAAGTAGATCTTGGGAACTGTTATATAACTTTTATCGCATCTGCACTCCGAAAGTTTAACTTTTCCATTGGATTCTCACCATACCCATTGGAAAATGGGAGGTTCGCCATGGCGACACAATATTGCCGAAGCTGTTTAGTGGCGCACTGCAGTGGATAATGAAGTCACTCGATTGGGATCAGAAAGGCATACGTACTGATGACGTATTGACGAAAAATTCCCATCAATCCCTCGCATCGCCGACGACGTCATCATCTTCTCAAGAAGTACCAGCCAAGCAGAGACGATAATCAATGGGTTCAACGCGATTGGAAAAAATGGTGGACTACACATAAATCGGAAGAGGACTCCGTTCACGAAAAACTTATGGTACGAAGGCGAATAGATCAAATTGGATGGCTTTCTGATTGCACAAACCACCTAGTTCGTAGTCTTAGGCGCTCAATGAGCATGGAATACAGCATGAAGGAGGAATCAGGCAAAGGAAGGAAAGCAACCTGGGCCGCATTTGGGACACTTAGAGAGGCCACCGACCAACTAACGGAACAAAAATTCTGCTCTCACCTTTTCGATTCAGCACTCTTCTCAGCGCAGCGCTATGCAGCAGAGAAGGCCGATACTACAGCCACGTCAGGAATATCACAGAGCGCTTGAACGATGTCTTCTGAAATACAGCCGGCACTCTCGATATCTAGCCCGAATGCGAAACTCTAACCTTTTCTTGTTCTTGTCTTTATTTCTTGTTATCTTTTTTTTACCTTTAGCTTTTTATCTCTTGTTTTTTCCGTTTTCTTTCCGTAATCAAAGTTGTAAATTTTGGTAAAGTGTGGAATCCACTTCATGCAAGAAAGAAAGAGACTGCCTCGTAGAAATCAAAAGTTATTGTGCCTGCTTTTATAGAAAACTGCATGAAGCACTCAAGCGGCTAATCTTACGGCAAGTTCACAGCACCGGAGTATATATTCTAACCAAAAAACACTTTGCAAGTATTCCGCCAAATGGCGTTCAAGTGCCAGGATCTATCCAGTTTCGCTCTGGAGTCGCTTGTCGCCGCTGAAGGTGTCTTAAAACGATTAATAATTCCTTATCGTCGTTAGATTATGCGCACATTTATTGTCACAAATTATTGTTGAAAATCCTTTTTGAGCATAAATCATCTAGAGTTTAATATTCAGCTCCCGCTGTCCTTTGTTCGCAAATGAAAACAATAAAACTGGATAATCACTTTTAAACTTCTTTTTCACTTTCCTTGGGTTCGGTTTGTTACGTCGGCCTCGGGCAATCCGCAAGCTGCAAGATTCACTGACATCACATGGAATTCCGAGATAGCACTGTGAAGGAAAAGTACTACGGCTTCAAGATGCGATCGAGTCCACATCCGAACTCAAT
>UYYA01001377.1:0-15011 GCA_900624975.1 Angiostrongylus costaricensis
GGTACGATATACCTGATCTCTTGTAACAATTGCGGAGATGAATATATTGGCGAAACGGGCAGACCTTTGTGTATCCGTGTGAAAGAACACCTAGATGGCAAACGAAAACTAAGACGAAGCACCCCACTAGGCACGCATACGATACAAAACCATAGCGGAGACGATTGCGAAGTAAAAGTCAATATCCTTGCACAGGAGTCCAAAACACCAGCGCGAAAACTCCTTGAGGCTTTTTGGATAAATGCAAAAAACCCTACAATGAATAGCAGGGATGAATGTCCGGAGGTCATACGCGACCTGATACCTTACGTTCGCATCGATTTTTGATCTGGGATGGTGCAGTCGTCAACCACATGCGACTATAATCAGCTGTTCTAAACTTCTTCATTGGAAGTCGCGTAAAAAGCGGCTCTGAAGAAGGCGATACTGCCGAAACGTCAGCCAGTGTTGTGTTGTATTGTGTTTTTCTATGGAAGTAAATGTATGCTGTTTATTGCTGAACATCCTATCCTCGCGATTGCTGAACAAGAAAACGCACTCATATTCCAATGCCGAGGTTAAGAGAAAGTCGATCCTGGGAGCTATTCTTTATTTCCTGAGTAAAATTTTCTCAACTCCACACGTGAGCTTCTCCCTAATAACCCCTGAACTATTTCGTATTATGACGAACAAGGCTGTTTTATTTCCAGAGAAATCTCATCTATCTCGGCCTAATACTTGAAATTCCTCTCAAGAACCGCTGTTCTTCCACGAAACCCGGTAATGCCTTGTAAAATCAATGAGTACTAGGAAGTAAAGCTTCGATAAAATTCATCCTTCATGCAAGACAAGGAGTTTATATGTATAAAGATTTGAGTGTTCAATCACGAAGCAATAACGTTTTACCCAAATGATGCCATCCGCCGTTAGTAAAATAACATTTGGCTTTTCTAACCCTTGCATAAAACACGGCACCAGTGGGTATAGGAACTCCAACCACATATACAAGCACGGTATGTTATGGCCCTACACCAGCTCTTAGCCCGTGGCACTTTTCATCTGTGCCTTCAGCGCAGTTAAAGTACATCATACTACCGTATTCTAAAGTTTGTATAGATCCGAATTATTTTGTTTTTTATATCCTCCAACAATTTCTAGTAATGTCTTTTGGAAAAATTACGTCACGATCACTGTAGATACTTCACATACTACTCCAATGATTACGATAGAAATAGGATGTAAATACAGCAGCATAGACGAGGTTTTATATTTCTCCACCACTTGCTGAATCCTATGAAATACAAAGACTAGAGGTTCATATCTACGTAATTCCCGTTTTGGGAAGATATCCAGCGCTGAGAGTGCATAGGTTGTCAGTCACTTAATCCTGACGGCGATTTTCTTAATGCACTATGTATTTGGCTAAGAGGATTTTCTTAATGCACCATACATTTGGCTTCAATTTTTTGCCAAAGTATTTCATTTCAAACATTTAGCCTCCTCTGCATTTCAGTGTATTCTTCCGTAATAATTCGGTTTTAACTTCTGTTTACTGCCTAATCCTTTTCCATGGCAGGGTGTTATGTGAAATATAACCATAATTTTTGCAAAACTCTAGACCGCTAGTGTCCGTGGTGGCGGCGAATACGCTATTACCCTTTGCTAAGGCCAACGCGTTCACCACCATACCATGCAAGTCCTTCGTTACGCCTTTCTTTTACCCGTATTATTGATCTATATGCTATCGGCAATCATCCGGCAACAGGATTGATCTGGTGAGCAGAAACCACCACTAAATCCAGACAAGCTGAAGCTGTAGTATAAATGTAAATCTCGTATTACCGATAGCATACAGGTCAACAACACTGCTGAGAGAAACGCGAAGCGGAGGACTCGCATGGTGTGGTGGCGAACGCGTTAACACGCAGAAAGTGTAATTGCACAACGCAGACACCAGTGGTCGGGAGTTTTGCAAAAATCTCAGCATAGTTATGGTTATATTTCACATACTGTTATGTCATAAAAACCACAAAATATATTCCTATTAAAAAAGAGTAGACGCTAAGTAAAAAGTGACGAGATGACCACAATTATTTGCGGAACTCGGACCCCACGCCAGAATCCAACCCGTGATTATTATTTCCAGGGACCCAGGTGTTATCCACAGCACCACCAAGGCTCTTCCTTACCTTCCTGTCAACCAAATCTTTACCTTAGCAGTGTGTGTTATCAGCAGTCACACATCAACGGGAATGATCTGGGGAGCACAAGCCGCCACTGAATCCAGGTAAGCTGAAATTTAATGCAGTGGATAGCACGTGATCCTCGCAAAGGGTAATCGCGGGTTCGAAGTGCATCTAAGACCCCAAGTTTTGCTCATATCTTAGCTCGCTTGTGGCTTTGTTTCTTTTTTTTAGTCAATTATGACTCATGAGGAAATTTATGATTGTTATCGATAGAAGTTATAAAGCAAATTTAAAACTAACCTTTCAGAAAGAAGATTAATGAACACACAAGTCTGTTACTACTTATCTACTATTCTCTGCGAAGAATTATTGTAATTATGCTAAGCCGTTGAAATCAGAGTACACTTTAATTGAGAGATCTTAGTTCATTTAGGTGAATCCAGAAGGGTGACTTAGTTTTGAAGCTGATTGAATGCATACCTGGCCTTTACAATGACTCGCGGTGGCCAACCGATGTATCGTGCCAGTGCTGCTGTCATCGCAGACAAGTCTGGTACCAATTTGCCGACCCCGGATGGAAGGAGGGCTTGGTGGGCCATGGGCGCGTGGATCGATTCCACCTGTGTGTCGCAGTGGCGCCTCTAACCACTGCCCCACACGCGCCCTAACTTGTCTTTAAAAAACTGAAATTTTTTTATCCGAATGGTCACCGTTATGGTCATCTTATTACCTTCGATGGAAGTTTCTATTTCCACTACTTCCATTATGAATAGCAAGGCTGCTGCATGTTAAGGAAAATAATTTGAGAAAAATTAAGGTAATGTTTTAAAGTCGTTCTTATCTTCCCTTTTACTGAAAATACCGGTTATCTCTGCAAAGGAGAAATCATGAGAAACTTGCACCGCTGTTTCTCTATCCAGAGCAATTCCTAAAATACCACATTTCATCGATTTACTACTATCGTCTTTAATTAAAAATGTTAGTGGTCGGATTGCACATGAGTTGGTCCTAATTGTCGTTGCATGAGAAAGAAACTGTAAATTGCTTAATTAATGCCTGAGTGATGTCTTTTATCACTATATTTACGATTGTGGCTTTTCATAGGAAGATTTAGGTCATGGTTATAGCAGGATTCCAATTTTGCGTGCTTTATACTCCGTCTGAGCGATTTTCAAGTCCTACCTAAGTATTCAGGTGCCTGACTAGGAACACTATTTAATATCAAAAAAAGTTTAATCCTCGAGAAATTTGCGATCGATCGATAGATATCCGATGCACTGGGCTTTTTATGTACTGCCAGATTCATGTTTACGTTACTTACCTTAAAAAGATGAGCGCATATTCGTTCTGCTGTAGCGATTTCGCTTAACCGAATTGAAGATAGTATCACATGGATTGAAGTTTGCTTAAGAAAACAACTTGTCCTCAACTTGACAACATCGAAAGATATCTTTAAATTTTCTCGTCAAATGAATCGATTCTTCAGCTTCTATCGAAAAGTATCTAACATCGTCAAAGCTTATGTAACTTCGCTTTACGAGTGAAAATTCAGGCTTAGCACTTCGTTATTATTACAAAGGTCTATTATTGATGAGATCGTAAATAAAGCAAAGGTCATTGCTTTATTACGATCTCATCAAATTCAAACATTTTTCAAAGTGAAAACACGTCGAATGGGTTGGGCCTGTTCAAAAATCGGAATCTAAAATTGTGACCCCTTCCAGAATCTCATGAAGTCCTATAAATCTTCTTGGTTTAATCTCTCTATCTTCTCTTTCAGCAAAGATTTCCTCCTTATGCGCTCTTTGATGATCTGTAGTTCTTAAAAGATTTCGAAAAACGTAATCTTGACGGGAAGTCTCTACAGCGGGTCCTCTTAAGTAGACGTCATACTTAATGATTTCTTCAACCTTTATAAAGACCAGTTATGGAACGTGCCACTTTTGTCGGATCACTGTGATTTTAGCCACATCTGACAAGTAGTTAACCAACGACACTATAGTTTAAGTTATCTCTTTTCCGATCTTTTGTAGAAAGGTTCTCTTTTGTTATTTCTATCTAACTGTTGGTTACAGGGCAACGAAAACCTATATAAATTACAGGAAAAGGCAAATCTATGAACTCAAAAGAAGAGGTTCCCTACAGAGACCGACCGCGATCTACAGCTTTCTAACGCCTAGTAGAACGAATCTACTTCGAAAATGTAGTCACTAGAGCGCACCTGTTCCCATGAATAAATTGTGAATCACGGGGATAACAAACAACTCCTACGCGAAGATGGACGAATGTTTAGCGAACTTCACGGTAGTGAGTTAATCGCCAGCGATACCTGATAGAAATTCCGAAATCGTTTTTTAGGGTCTTTAAACCCTAACTCAGTGCCATCCAGAAGTTTTCTTCAGAGGCCGTTGAGCGGTACGGTTCTTGATTTCCTCACTCATCAAAATCCCATCGCTTTCACAAGTGATTTGTTGTTGAACAGTTCCCAAGGCCGACTTTCTATTAACTACGGTACTGGATTACTGGAGAAGATTTTGATGTAAAAGTCGCTATCATCGCACGGGAGACTAAAACAGCAACGCGCATATTTCTCGAGGCTTTTTGGATTAATTCCAAAAATCCAAGAATGAATAGCAGAACCTAATCTCAGAACTGATTTTTGATATGGGGTGGTACAGTAATCAACCATTTGCGACTCTATGCGGCTGTTCTTCCTTTGTGGAAAACAGATAAAAGCGGTGGGTTTTTCGAGAAGCCGGTGATCGCGTAATTATTGTTCAGATTTTCATACTTCTGTTTTTTTTTTGTTGAAGCGCTTGCCCTAGTAAGTTGCGTATTAGTGTACCCTTCCAGGCTCTGAAGAAGGCGATACTGACGAAACGTCAGCTAGCGTTGTGTTGTATGTGCTATATGTGTGAGGTACTAAACGTGTGCTGAATAACAACCTCGCGATTGCTGTAAAAAAGAGAGCAACAGATTTGTTTTTATTGAGTATTTCTAACTGCAATTCTGAGTTTCTGGTCCAACTTTTTTTCGCCGAGGTCTTCGATTTAAATGCATTGGGGCGAACCTTAATCTCTTTAAAAAATTGGTTTGTCTTGAAATCTTTACGAAATTTCAAAGCTATGGCCTCTTTTTTCCCTTTAGTAGTTGTATTTTTCAACGAAGGCTTTATACTGCTTTCTATTTGCTTCTCAGTTGTGAAACTTTTTCAACGAAATCATTTAGACGCTCGATAGGAAAGTACTCCGTTAGTGGAGGAAGATTCGTTGGTGATGAAGGAGATTTGCGGGTCTAATCTGATTCAGGCTGTGGGATGGATTTTGTGAGTTTGTGGTTTGGCCTCATCAAACCCGTTTCAGAATCAAATTTCACGAGTCTTACTCGCCACTACATTGGTTTCCACTTTCAACACTTGGATGACGGTAGTTTGTTCTTTTTCCCTAAATGAAGTACAGTATTTCAATAAATCTCCACAATTTCCTCTCGGGATTTGCAACTTAGTAAAGCATACACGTCTAGTCTTGTAATGCACTTATTCCCTCCTCGGCAATAGTAACAGTAAGTTTTCGATAAATTTCCACTGTTTTTCATCAAATCTATAGTACTATAATCAGAAAAATGCGTGTAGCGCAGTGGTTAGAAGGATCTTTCAATCGATAGGTGGTTTTTTTGTAGTTCTCATATCCTGGGCAGGTGAAGACGCCTTCGAGATCGGTGAAGTGATATCAGGCTTGTCTGAGGGAATGAGAACACTGAAATGACATATCGGTAAGCTCTCGGGTATCACTGTGGAGATCAAATATGCATTCAAACAACTTTGTAATACTAGGAATGGAGCCAAATCTATGTCGCATTCCTGAGAGGTGGATAAATCCTAAACATTCTGCGCTTTACCTTTCATTATGATTTAAGGCGGATTAATCATTCATGCATGACGGACGGTATTGTGCTTAGTGCTCGGCCAAACAGTCAAACAACATGGCGCAGTTCCTTTTTATATCCAGATAATCTAGTACTTGGGGATTTCTGAAGCAAAGTAAGACAAAGGATACGACTTTCATCATGGATATTTGAATCTGGAGTGTTTTTAAAATTAAAAAAGGTGAAGTAGATTGTTGAACATGAAAGCACTTGAAATCATAGTTGTTTAAGCCTCGAATGAAAATGAATGCATACAAGACTGCGGTGCTTCCGATACTTTACCTATTATGCTTTATAAGACACTGTGAAGTAAGGTGGTTTTCGTAATCAACTAAAGCAAGGTGGTTGCTTTTTTGAAATCAGTGGGTGGTGATGAAATAAAACCCAGCTAATCCGGTTTAATTCTACCACTTTAATGGTGCATTTACATCCAGCTTATGTTATCTTGTTATCCTACAAAGACTTGGTGTGGTCCTCGCTCAGTTCGAAAAGTAGTCGGTCAAAAAGCGATAGTTGTTTGCAGAGTGCTTTCTTTTGAAACAAAACGTGCGTTTCATATTCCTAGGTTTCGAGTTTTTCTTCACTCAGTGAAGGCTATCAAAATGTTCCACATGCTTGGCTCCATGCTTATTTGATCTGTTCTCGACTCTGAAGAAGGCCAAAGTAACCGAAAGGACAGCGTCATGCCACCTCACAAAGATCAAGTGTTCTCGGAAGTCATAGAATATTTTGTAGATAACTCTGAATATATTTAACGGAAGCTCGCTCTGAAGAAGGCCGAGCTAAATTGGCTGCGCCGTGTCAACTCATCAAAAACACATCAACTTGCCGAGGTCAAATAGAAGTCAGTTGTTTCCGGAACTCATAGAATATTTTGTCGCGACTATGAATATACTTAACGGAAGATTCATTTGTGATGAAAATGTAAGTCATTTGTTTCCACAACCTCATACTACTTCGCCACTTTCTTAAGAGCGTTTTTCTTTCCTTATGATAAAGTGCTTAAAAAAAGAACAACGTGACCAAATTCGTGAACAAAACCGATCGCAAAAGGCTTATTTTCCAAGAAAAAACCCATAGAGACACTCTATATTTGCCAAGAAGCAATGCCGTTTTCTAGATGGCAGGATATCTTTAAGGATTTTTGTCTGATAATGGACGAGAATGAGGAACTGTGTCGTGATTTACGTCGATTGCCTCCGAAGATGCCATGCTGAGGAACTAACTGTTAATGGAGAGCTTCTAATGGAGCACTTTTAGCTCTCCTTATCTGCTCGACTGTGTCCACCAGTGATTGGCCCAAATGTTTGCACATCTTTTCTTCTAGAACCAATTTCCTCACAAGATTTTGAAGGTGGACGAGCGCACTTGAAAATTAAATCCTCACAGATTTGTCACCACAACCTACTTTCTTCTTCAAATTGTTCTGTTAGAACGAATTAATGAAGTCGTCAAGATAGCGTAAGGTTCAATCATTTTTAGTTTGTTTCACCTCCTACTAGTTAGGCAGATCCGTCGAATGAGCACGTCACACATTAGCAGTTTCCGTTGAACCTTTCCCGTTCTTGAACTTCTAGTCATATTTATCCGAGCTGTTAATCGGTATCTCGTAGATGGAAATTTCACATAAATCCTAGTTTAACTTCAGTAATGAAGCCGAAAACAGTTTGCTTCAATTCTTTACTGGATCGTTTATCTCGTTTCAAATCTTACCTATTCAAATCTGTTAGTAACATACCCTGTTAGTAGTCGAGCTTGAAAGTCCTCGAAGAATTAGTGTAGCTAGTTAAGGAACCTTCTCTCACAAGTCATGAAATCCCAGACTATTAAAGTTTGTTTTACCAGAAGTTTCCTATCCCAAGCCCAATTTACACACTTCATTTTTAAAATACAGTTTCGTTAATATCCACCCACCACGAAGTTTACATCTGTAGTCGGCACAGTTTTTTTCTTGATAGACAGCGAAACTCTAGCTGCTTTCGAGTTCCTTGCATGACACTTACCGTTTCACTTTCCTCTACTTTCGCACAATCCATCTGGATTTTGAAGGTCCACGTTCAATAACACATTTCATTCCTTCATAACTGTTTGAAAATAAACTTCTTGTTTTTAAAATCTTAAGAGGAATACCACTACTTTCACGAGAACGCGTAAATCTCCTTGAGCAGTCTTCTTATCGAAACCTTATCGTGTTTCTAATCAGCTCAGTGCGCTCAAAAGTTTTTTATCTTGCAAAAGAAATGCTCAGACCTAAAGATAATAATTTCGTGTCATTCCCATTTATATCCTTGTTTTCACTGCTTTTCTTGATCAGCAAACACGAGGAATGACACTCCTCGCCCATGCAAAACTCCGTGTCACTGGTCTCAGTCAAATAACTGGAGACCTACAATGAATAAAACGGCTTTGAAGAAAGCGAAACCATCGAAAAGCCTGCCATTGTGAGTTAATAAACGCTGTAGTAACATACTTGCGTTTGATCATCCAGGAAAACAGTGAATTATTTACCCATACTGAGGTTAAAAGAGGGTCGGTTTTGGGACATTCTTGTTTTATTTGCAGATTTTTGTCTGTGCTAATTCTCACTGTAACAGATCCATCTTCTTTCATACCCAGTTTTCCCTTAAAACATCATGCAGAATTTAGCCATGGATGAGTTTTGACCATGGCAGAGTTTTACAACCACAAAGATGGTGAGGTGTGAGCAAAGCTCGGAATTGCGCATAGCAGGTTTTCACGAGCCTCTTCCTCCTATGAAAAAAGAATAGGCTATAAACAAAAGTTAAGACATTATGGCGGAGAAATTTAGGCGAGAAATTAGCATGTAGGCGTATCGTTTTCGTCTAGAGGTTATTGTTGAAGAACTGGGAGCTATAAATTTTCAGCAAACCTGTTGCAGCTGTTCATTTGACATCCACAACATACTTCAACGAATACTGTAACTGTAGTCTGTTATTGGATTATTGGAAATTGTAGTCTGTTATTGGAAACTGTTGTTAGCTTGATTCATCGAAATCTATGCCTTTCGCCTTTTTGCCTTTTGCCGTTAGTGATGATGATTAGAGATGCTCTGCAATACACGCCGTCTAACTCAGGCTGCCATTATTTTGGTGCTAAAGGACAAAGACTTTCGGCGTTGATGTCCTTAGAGACCCTTAGAGATGCGCCATGTATTCGACTTCAGCAAGCATCCATTGAGGTGACTCATTCCATATCTGACCAGTATCTGACTAGCATTGGCCTGTCATTATTTAAACTCAGCGGTGTTATTCTTCTAGACAGTTCTGTACCAGCATCCTGACCAAAACAGTTAGGTAACTTGTTGAGCTCCATAGACCTGGCTCTGACCAACTATCAAGTGTGCACTAAAGGGCACCTGTAGTCATTGTGTAGTGCGTGCCCACTTTAGGTTTTTTTCATTGGTGTGATTTACGGGACCCAATTAGCGAAGTGGTTAGATATGCAATACAATGCTTACTGCATCGATCGCTGGTTCGGTTGCATATCGAGGTCACCAAGAATTCCAACCTGACGGGATCTACGTTTTCTTACACAACTCGTCTTCATATCTGCTGTGCGGATCGCTGCACGTCTTGCATTCGAATCGTTCCCTCGCATTCATCATCCGTGAAGTTCTTCGAACTTCTCGTGTGGTTTAGCTGCTGCTTAAGGATTCTCGTCCTCTTTATCCATGTCGTTAAATACTGGTGGAATCGACCTCTCCCTAAAGTCCTGCGGTAGTTGGGCTAGATCGCACTCGCATGGATTCTAGGGCGTTGTTTCCAGGCGAGTCTGGTAGCAATTTCACCACCTCGGAGGGATGAGAGGTTTGGGTGAACCCGCAATGGGATCGGGCCAGCGCAGTGCTCGTGATTAATGGGGCCGATAATTTCGTACCACAATTGTCTACGAAGATGGAAATTCTGATTTAAGACAACTACGATACGGTTGCGTATGCGGAAACATCGAAATTGAAGCCGTAGTGTAAAACAGAAATTTAATCCTTCTTCTGAATATTGTGAAATTCCTTGTGTTCACAGTGGGCAGCCGAAGAAGTACTGCGACACAAATTAGCGATTATTTGGATCCATAGTGGAGAAGCGATGAATGACAAAGATAAAAAACAGAGCTTTCGACCTTGATCAATACCTTAGGTAACCAGGAAATGGGATAACCATTTCACTTCACGGTGCATCGTAAACATTAATGAATAAATATCTGGTGCAGTGTCCATGTATCAGTGGTATTTTATCCTCCGAAACGACCTTGCTACCAAACCGCGGACCTTGAGTAATGGCAGATTTAGTTAGTTACCATGCTGCGCCAGATGGAAACAGCAACCGACTAATGTGTATTGCAGGAACCCCTAAACCATTACGCCATTCAGGCGCTAAAAGACTTAATAGAAGTAACATCTATAAAAGTGGAAGCAATTAAAAGCACTTCACAATTAATTGAAGTTTTTTCTTAGTGTAGCGTCAATAAACAACAAGAAATAGAAAAAATATTTCTTGGTTCTTGATTTTCTGGTGACTTGTTGTGATGTATGGTGTTGTCCCACTACGGTTTATATTTTTCGGTTTTCTATCAAATGTAAGATATTTCTACTTAGTAGTGCAGAGGGATAAAGGATCTTTTGATGCGAAAACACTAATGAGGACATGAGCCGTAGACCTTTCGAGTGCCTACAGAAATATTCATTCTCTCAGCTATAGACCTGTTATTGCTAGAATTATTACCCGCCTCTACTTTCCATATTAATTCAAACCTCACTCCTAATCAGTCAACGGTGGACCTTTTACTCTAATTAATCTATGACTGTTAGATTTTTCGCCAAATATTGTGAACGCTCGATTATTTTCCGATGCTTTTGATGCTTAACTCCTCAAGTATCCGATGAAAACAAGCTTTCAATCAGCTTATTTTAAATAGTATTCATTTCGCTTACCATATCTCTCAGAATTTCTTTTCAACTGTTTTAAAAACTCGCAAAATAAACTTTTTCAGAGTTTCACTGATGCTCGCCACGTGCTTTGTATCTTCGGAAGAATGCCATCTCGCTTCGATTTTGTGTTCTCGCTGCATTTCCTTTCTATGAAGATTGGAGCACGTTCAGCGTAGTTCGAAGAGGTGTCTCTACAGTTACACATAGGTTTGATACCAAACGCCGAAATAGTAAGCCGCTAAGATACGCAGATTCGGAATAGGGTTAGTCTGTGAGGAGTGAGACACTGATTTCATACATCGGTAGGTCATAGGTAGGCAAGTTATTGTATAGACTAAATATGTATTCAGCCAAGTCAACGATGCGACGAATGGTGTCGAATCCATGGAACATCCTCGCTGGATTGGTCAAATTCGAAAACTTTGTCCTTTCCTTGTTTTACTGCTGATGTTTAGAAATTTTTCTGGAATGATAACTAGAAGTTGAAGCAAGGTATCTGTTATTCTAATGACACAATGAGCACACGTTAATGTTGTCGGTGTGTTTTCATTCGCCAGCCATCACAATGAGACTGGCAACCACTGCAAAGAAACATACTAAACTGGGTATTTGAGAGAAATTTTTAGAATACTTCATCTTACAAGAGGTTGAAACATAACTTTTATTTGGCCAACGTTTATACGTCTTAATTTTCCTCAAAGCTAATGATCCGTGTCGTTCGTCCACTGTCGTTTGTCTTCTCGATGTCTTCTACTTCGTCTTCGCTTCGAGTTTTATTCTATTCAGTGGAACACCGCTCGAGTGAGGAAACTCCATCCGGCAGCGCTGTTTGACACAGGATCGTTGTTGATTATGAGGATGGTGGTCAGCTGTTGATGGTAGTGATTGTTATTAGTCTAGCATCGATTGCTGCAGGATGGATTGTCTGTTGGAAAACAAACTATTATATGTGCTTATTTACATGATCTTATAAACTGATCTTTAGCTGATGCGAGGTTGGTGTAGGTCTTCGTTGTCGTCGTCGTTGTTGTTGGTGTTGTTGGTCGATGGCTGACGTTTCGGTGATTTCGCCTTCCTCAGAGCCTGGACGAATTTTATATAAGAATACTTTATTCGGTGAAAAAAGGATAAAGTATTAATGAAGATCGGAATTTTAAATAGACGCCATATTGATCAGAAAGGCTACTCACCGTGATGTTACGAGCGGGACTGGCCCACGCGTTGCTCACGTGGGGTCGCGAGCGAGACACACCCAGGGGTCAAAATATCATTTTGAAATAGAGCGCCAGGTCACATGTGATAGTGAGGCATTCGAATTTAAGGTTCATCTTATAGAAAGTCGGTCTTTTGAGTTATTATATGTACGATACGAGGGCGGAGACGCAACATCGAGAAGAAGAACAATTGTGGACCATCGAGTCGCACCGCGGGCTTTGCTGAGAACGAAGACGTTGAAACGTTAGCCAAATAAAAGCTGCGTATTAGCGTTGTGTTAGCTGAACGATTCAAAAAAATTTATTGATTAGTGAAGCTGAGGGGAAGTGGAAGTCGGTTTAGTGAAGTTCTAGAGGTCGTGATGGTATTAAGGATAAAGGGTAAAGCTCTTAGTGTTGATCAGCACCTGAGGGATGCACCATGCATTCGACATCATTAAGCATCGTTTGGAAGTGATTGAATGCATATCTGACCTTTACAATGATTCGCGCTGGCCTACCGATGTATCGAGCCAGTGCTGCTATCGTCCCAGGCAAGTCTGGTACCAATTTGCCGACTTCGGAGGGATGGAAGGCTTGGTAGGCCATGGGCGCAGGGATCAATTCCACGTGTGTGTTGCAGAGGGCCTCCGACCACTGCGCAACACGCGCCCTTCACCACGCCGTGATCGTAATGGTCACAAAATAGGTTACATTTTATCAGACTCAATTTCTTCTACTTTGTTCTCATTCTTATTTTTTCTTAATGTCGTAAGTCCTTCCGTTGTTTAAATCAAAAGCGCCGGATTTTTTTCCATATCATTCAAAGTCGTGTATTTGTGCGAATTGTTCCTTTTTCCGATGTGCGTCCTCGTGATCGCATCGAGTCGAATCCAATGGAGCACCTTCTGAGTGAAATTATCTCACTCGACAGCGCTCTTTTATGCAGGATGCTTATTGATGCTTATTGCATGTCGATTTGTTTTGTCTCTTGTTTGTTTTTCTCCGGACAGTCCATCCAGCCATCATTCTTTATGATTATCAGTTTGCATAGAGCGCAGTAATATTTCAAAAGCCGCGTTTTATTTAACCTTCGAGATGACTAATCAACATGTAATTTTTCATTCATAAACTAACAAAAACTTGATTTAAAAAAGACTTTATCCGGCTGACGTTTTGGCACCTTCTTCTTCGGAACCGGAAGAACGAACAACTGTGGGAAATCAGTCTCGGATCAGTCCGGTTCTGAAGGAAGCGAAAACGCCAAAACGTCTGAGTAAAATTTTTCATCAACTTGTTATTAGCTTACCAATGATAAAGTACGTGTGAACATGTAGTTTCTATACCCAACTATGGCCCAAACGAAGGAGAACACTGCAGTGCATATTGGGCATTATTGGCTAAACGTTTTGTCGGATCGGAGGCGTAGAATTAGGAATGGATTGACATTACTTTAGTACTTCTAGAATTTTTTAAGTGCTGTAGACTCATAGATGTGTGTACGATCTAGATTTCGACAGCGTTCTTTAAATACTACCGAGAATTTCGTGAACATAAGACCACAACGGAACCGGGTGTGGACTGCGATGAACATCGGGGGAATCATCCTCGGGCTGGGTCTCCCAAGCTGAGAAGGAGTCCGGCGTTTCCATCTGGAAGGCTAGCTACTCTTAAGTAAACCAATACCAGGATCAACCACCGTCCTGGTATCAAAGTTGCATGATGGCAAATCTTCCTCTGATCCCTTAAGGGCTACGACTGCCTGTGGTGGTGAAAACGTGGGCAGACTTTGGCCAGGCTGGCCTCGGGATTCTAGGGAACCACATTGGCTTAACCAGTAAATCTTCGAAAAATGGAGCTTATGATGGGCCCGCACATCCAGTGAAGACGGGCCATTCAAGTATTAAATAATTTCGTGAACAAGGAGTTATTGATTGAAAAATGCCTATACTGGCGGCTTCTGACTTTTCGATATTGTGTTTAATTGAATTCGAGTGCTTGAAATAATCAGAAATGGTATGGTGTTTGTTGCTTCTCCGAGAAATGTCAAATTTTTGTTAAATCTAAAACTACTCTTTTTGCAAAAAGATGCAAAAACCAAGTTAAAAAGGACAAAGCTCTCGGTGTCAATCAATCCCTGAGATACGCACCATGCATTCGAATTCACTAAGCAGGTGATTGAATGCATACCTGACCTTTAAAGTGACTCGTCGTTATATTCCTTCTCAGAGGATGGGCGATAGAGGGTAGAATCACTAAAATGTTCCTCTGTTATGTCAACATCCAGCTGAAGAGGAAAACTAAGAACTCTACCCTCTTATCACTAGCAGAGAATGTTATTGTTGCATAGCGGAGACGATTTTGATATAAAAGTCGCTATCCTCGCATGTGATCCTAGAACACCAACACTCAAACTCCTTGAGGTCTTTCGGATAAACCGAGGCCACCGCTTTTTTCACCTGTCTTCCACCGAGGAAGAACAGTCGCTCTTGATGGAAATGCTGAACTCCATTTCAGTGTGGGAAACCTTGCCGGAGAACGAATAGCACCACTGTACATCACAGTCCGACACCCAGGAACACCTCACAGCCCCAATGAGGTGGTAAACCGTTAGGAGGAAGCTCCATACCAGGTAAGTTAATCGCACACACTAGATTTTCTCTTCTTGATTTTTAGCAAAAATTCTCTACTCAACTTCTTTATCAGAACGTTTTAAAAAATGTTGCTAAGCGGCGAAATTCGGTATTCAAGGAGAGACATTCCGGCTCCATTTCAACGCCAGAG
>UYYA01001378.1:0-14998 GCA_900624975.1 Angiostrongylus costaricensis
CATTCTTTTTAGAATGAGATGTTTTCAGCAATAATTTGCCAATGATTTGATCAACGACAACTTGTCACTTTACTGTTTCGTAAGCTAGCCACTATCACCTACTCACCTTATTCAAAACTTTGATTCCACAGCAACTTCTGATGTGAAATGAAATTTGAAGTCGTCAATCAGAATTCCATAGCAACAACTACTTCTAAGCCATTCTATTCCATGCAGGATATGAGCGTATGCGTGGTTAGAGACTATGGTGTCCAAAGTCTTTGATTTTGCCTTACCCTTCGAGAAAACTAACTCTCAACTCCTTCGACGTTCACAAATTGGTACCAAACATGCATCTCTTCAAAGTTAATAAACATTGAATGCTTAGTAATTTGTCCTACAACTTATCCACTACAGCAAAACGGCGGACTTTTGAAGTTAATGAATCGGTTTCCTTCCATCACTTCTTGCCTTGAAAGCTCATTTCTGAAATAACGAATTGTTTTTTAATTTTCACTTAATTTTCAAGCTCCTCGCATCAGCTCAACAAAATCGATTCATAAGCACACATAAATAAATATATGTCTGAGCTGGGATATCGTTATGATGGGCAACTTAGTCCCAGAGCTGGGCAGAAGAAAGGTAGTTGATTGATAAGCACTGAAGTGTAGGATGTAGCGAAGAGAAATAAGAACACGCAATACTATACCCAGCTATCCGATTTAAGGATTCATAACGAACGTAGTGGAAACCTGGTCGTTTCGCAAGCCGGATAAAAGATCGCTCAATGTTATAAATCATCTGCATGAAAGCACGATACTAGCAGTATTCCGCATCACATAAGTTGAGGAAGCAATCTGATGTTCAGACCTACATCGACTGTCAAATGTCAAAGATGGCTATTTACACTCCAAAGTGTCCATAATCGATTTGGCCAGACAAGTAATTCGTCTCAACGGCAATCGATGGACAAGAGTTGTTAGCAATTTGATATCTCGTGATGTTAAACGCAGAGCAGGAAGCCTACCGAAGCGATGGTCCGACTTACTCACTAAACCCTAGAAGAAAGCTGCGATGCTCAAGAAGTGCCTAGAACGAGCAGAACCCATTAGGGTAGTCTCGCATGCGATAAGGAGAAATGGAAAATTTGGTCACTCGATGATCAGCTGAACGATAGGTGATACAGGAGATCCACTGTAAATGCCGAACACTGTAATTCATTGTATTTGACCCGTGTTTTCAGGTCTTGACTGATAGAAAGCAGTTTAAAAGAGTATTCAATTCGAAAAGATTTGCTACCTTTTTTCTGTGTGACGAAACATGAAAGCGGTTTACAACTGTAGCCATGAGACAAGTCCTAATACGTACTGCCGTACTTCCATTGAAAAGGGGGTATTAAGTTGGATATATATGCACAGACTTCATGCAGGCCTTTCTCAGTGATATCCTATATTACTGGAACATAAGAACGAACACGAACACATTAAATGAACAATCTAAGAGGCCAGTTAGCTCATAATCGCTTACGTGACCGTGTAATGCACAGTGCAATATTGCACAATATCACTTAACGGTGTAGATAGCGATTGCGTGAGTTCAAGTGCGATTTATACGATCTCTTGTAAAGCGTACGGAGACAAATGCATTACTGAACCAGATAGATGACTCTTCGTTTGTATAAAAAAGCACCTTGTCGGTAAACTTCAAGTGAAAGCAGATACTCCATTAGGCGAAGTAGGTACTCCACTAGGCGCTCATAGGACACAGAGTCAAAACGGAGAGGATTTTGTTTTGAAATAGAAGTTACCATTCTCGCGCGGAAATCAAGAGTATATGCGAAAAAATCTCTTGCAGGGACAAATTCCGGACGTCAAAAAATGAACGACAGAGACGGTATCTCGTGTTCACGCATGACATTGTACCATTCCTCAAGCCGATTTTTCGACCTAGGCCAGAAACATTTCTCATCCATTTAAGATTCTGTAGGGATGACCTCCAATAATAACTAGGAAACGTATGAAGCCGAAATGGTGTTGAAGAAATGTCAGTTGATTAGAGAGATTTATTCGGCAATATTCGGATTTATTTGACGTCTTCGCCTTTATCAGAGCTGACATTTCTTGCGACACTGATCTTCAACGATGAAGACGCACCATCGAGAAGATGAACAACTGTGGACCATCGACTCGATCATCCGCTCTTATGAAGACGAATACGTCGAAACGTCAGCCGATGTGGGATAAATTATGATATTAAGAGCCGGGTGCCTGCCCAATAAAAAAACCCTGGTTCGTTGAACAATGCTGAGGGAGGACCATAGGACCCCTCTCCTGACGTCGCTTAGAATGCCTTCTTCATCAAATTTTCTCTTTTGGATTCGGTTATGTTTTTTCTTACTACTGTAAAACAGTACGAAGTAGCTGGGGAATTTCGTTTACGGATATTATTTAAACGGTGAGGAATCTTTTCTTCTAAAACTACTCCTTGCTCATCCTGTTATCAATACAGGAGAGTATTCATTTTTATCGACAGGATCACAACATACAAGTAGTTTTCATTTAAAGGTTCGGCTTTATCGCTTTAAGCCTACGTCATAGTCTCGCTTTGTAGATTGTCTAGATAATTTCTTTCTAAATTACTAGTGTTATCGGCTGACTGTTCTTGTCCATGTTGTTGTTCACAAAGAAATGCATGCTAAATTTTATGAGACTACCAAGTGAAGTGTTTAGTAATTTCCTCATTTCTGTCTTACTTAAAGACTGTCTTGTAAAGAAAAATGTTATTGATTAGGTGATCGAGATCTCAGTAGATATTGTATATCACACATCGAGACCATCAAGTAATTTCCACCTTTTAATTGTCATGGAACTACAACCCAATAAGTATAGATTAGCTATGATGAACTAGAAAGTTGTGTGTCTGCATGAATCGACACGTGATTCTAAGATGTGAAATTGTCTTAGCTCCATTCTCGCAGAACAAGAGAAAATCGAAGTGCGGCAACAACAAGCGTACAATTGGTAGAAAGTTTCTCAGAAACAACGCTGACACCTCATCTTTACTGTTTTCTTAACAACGTGCTCAAAAATTGGTGAAGAATACTTCTCTGGGATACATGTTCGGTGTTGCACTCCAATCTCAATCAGCAGTTGTTTTCTGAAATGTACAACATAACAACTGCGCTATTCCTTGGTACTTCAAGCGTTAATGTGTGAGTCTATGTTCACACATGGAAAGGTGTTCTAGACAGCTTTCCATGAAATTATTAAGAATTTGTGATTTTTATGGGAACTGTCTGGGTTTTAATATTGCAGGAAATTCTACTTCGTCTCTGACACTAATTTAATCGCCATTTTCAGTAAATGGTGCGCGTGTACCACAGTGGTTGAAGGTGCCTTTCAATTTCCACATGCTCCTTCGTTTGACTCGTTCAAATACGTCATCACCAATACATTGTCAGTAAATTAACGAAATACATGTCTGGGAAGAGTTTCTTCTGATTGATCAAAGCCAACGACTGTCGTGGCTGAACCGTAGAAACGTTCTAGCAGTACTATAGTAGGGTTCCAGAAAGAACCTTGCCCTGCTAGCGTTCAACTACATTTATTCTTAAAAAAAACCCTCAAATTATAAACGAATTCACCTAAAAATCAGCACATTTGTGAGGCCCAATGATCCAAGACAATGAAACGAATGCAGTAAGCAAAGCACTGGAATCAACTCAATACGCGATGATAGTTTAAACAAATAATATTGGGTTGTTCGGAAATCAGTGCAGGATTTATAGTCTTCTTCTTTTCTCACAACATGTTTAAGCAGCACTTTTTTCAAATACGATGCTGCTATACACTAATATCACTTACTTGATACTTGAATGGACCGTGCTCACTAGTTGTGCGGGTCCCGACATAACCTCCACTGTTCGTGGATTTGCTGGCTAACCCATTGTGGTTTCCTGGAATCCCGAGGTCAACATGGCGAAAGTCTACCCCAGGTCCTCACCACCACAAGCACTCGCAGCTCTAGTGGATCAGAGAGAGATTTGATATGAAGTAGTGCTGCTTAGATTACTGATTGAAGACCATTGTATGGTAATGAAATGAGTTACCGAAATGAGTGTAAAGACTATAATAAAGTTGCAATGACAGTGCTATGGAATAAATTATACACACAAAGTACATTGGTACAATAAAGAAACCAAATCATTTGGAAGGGTGCTACCGATCGCGACGAGTGATCGAGAGGTGAAGGGCATTGCTAAGGGGCGCTACTAGATCTAGGCGAGTGGCATGGGTCGCAGGGTCGTGGCACGTATCACAAGGTCAAGTCTCCAAGCAGTGAGTCGTGCTTGGTAACATGCCTGGTGGCGTGCCTTATGATTAAGATTGGAAGTGGATGTAGGGCACGCAAGCGGGTATTGTGGCAAATATTTTTCTACACAATAGGTTACATGTAGTCTTTATCGACTTATAGAATGTGTTTGTTAGGTGAATAGAGAAATGATCTATAAGATTTGCCATCATACGACTAAGATGACGGATCCTGGCATTGGTTTACTCTTAGCTAGGCTACCTGATGGAATTGCCGGACTCCTTCTCAGCTAGGTAGACTCTGCCAAGGTGATGAATCCCCCGCTGTACATCGCAGCTCTACACCCCGGACCACCTCACAACCACGATGAGGCGGTAAACCGTTGGGAGCATACATTAATATTAGGTTTATTTCATACACAATCAAACTGAATAATTAAATTACTATATGAGTTGTATTCTTGGCTTCAAGGAGTAGAACTTGAGATCCTCCCAACGGTTTACCGCCTCATCGTAGCTGGCAGGTGTTCCTGGGTGTCGGACTGCGATGTACAACGGGAAATTCATCCCCTGGCAGAGTCTCCCAAGCTGAGAAGGAGTCCGGCAATTCCATCAGGTAGCCTAGCTAAGAGGAAACCAATGCCAGGATACATCACCATCTTGGTATCAAAATCGCATGGTGGTAAATGTCCCTCTGATCTACAACGACAGCCTGTCGTGGTGACGACCTGAGGCAGACTTTGGCCAGGCTGACCTCGGGATTCCAGAGAACCACTACGGCTTAACCAGCTGAAAAATGGTGATTATGCTGGGGCTCGCACAACTAGTGATGACGGGCCGTTCAAGTATCAAGTAAGTAACAACTTGAGATAGCAGAACAGCAATTTCGATAGAATTGTTTTACAAATTCGACCTCGGACGCAATGAAATGCAAACAGCACGAAACGTTAATGAGGCATGGGCCTAGGAGCTGTTAACGAATGCACAGAGCGGCGTTGGTTTCGGAAATTTCGTCGTGGAGGATTCCACGTTCATGAAGAGGAAGGTTGTGGATGTGCTGCTGCTGTAGACGGAAATGAATTGAAGGATGGTAGAAATGAATACATGCACAGAAGTTCAAGAAACCCATGCCGTACAAATTCGATGGTCCTTCTCTACGATAACGCACAGCCATACGTCCCACTACCTATGCTGGAAAGGTTGAACCAGCTGGGCCACGAAACACTTTCTCAACCACCATATCTCCAGACCTGTTACCTAGAGTACTACTATACCTTTTTAATTCTACTTCAACTCTTTTTTCTGTTACACCTATTCTTTCGTTTCTCTTTAATAATTCTTCAAGCATCTCGACAACTCTCTGTGCCATTAACGCTCCAGAGTTCGCTTCGACACCAAGTTCGAAACAAACTTCGAGACTTGGCTACCCCAATAAACTGTATACTATCTATAACTCCATTAAGCTTTTAAAATATGTAAATTTCAGAGGTTTTTGTTACGAACAATAGCGTTTATTTTAAGCCAAGGAGTTTACGATTGAAATTTGCATGCTGAGAATTCTGCATTATTTTCTGAAGAACTAAGGATAAAGTTCTTCACGTTAATTAATCCCTGAGGGATACGCCATTCATTCAACTGCATCAAACATCGTTAGAGCCAATTGGATGCATATCTGGCCTTTACATGGACTCGTTGGCGCCACCGATGTATCGAGCCACTGCTGCTATCCTCCCGTACTTTTCTAGAATCAATTCGCCGACGCTGAAGGGGTGGAAGGCTTGGTGGGTCATGGGCGCGGGGATCGATTCCACGTTTGTGTTCCAGGGAGCCTCTAACTACTGCACTGACCAAATATGTATATATATATTCTTTATAACAATATGTGCACTACACACGCTGTTGCCAACAAACCTGAGTGATTTTGAGAAGATAAGGAGTAGATAAAGATTGAGAGCAGATTTAGTGCAAAAGATGAGCATCACTAGAAATCCTGCCCACTTCGTCTCTCCCGTGTAAAGGGTAATCACCGCTTGTCCGACGGCGAACACGATCATATTAATGACGCATGGTATGAGAAGCCTGTAAGAACATATTTCCGAACAATGATAAATCTTTACCATGATTTCCAATTCAGTGTAAAACAAAGTAATTTGGTATTGGAAGTAGAAAGGCTTCGTTATTTGCACATCTGGACACTTGTTAAGGACAAATTAACTTGAACATTGATGCCAAGATTGTTTGAGGTCGATCTTTGGATTTACTGCTTTATAATATTTCGTTTTCCATATGGGTGGCCGTGAAATTGGTGATGTAGCATAAAAAGTATGTCCTCGAAGTGGAGGGAGTTGAAGCACCACAGGTTCTTAGGTCAATGTTATGATATATGGTCGATCTACCACCACCATTACGTTTTCTGTAAGTGCAAATGTTGTTCGCTTTGAGCTTAAAGCCTAACTTATCCTAATTACAGGTTTTAGCAGTCTTCTTTAGAGGAGTTGTTGAAGGTAATGCTGTCTAGGTCATTGACGTTCTTTGGCGTAGTGAGTTAGATTCCGAGCTGAACCAATAAAGTGATTAGTCAGTATGGTTTAGCGTAAAATCGGTTATGAACCACTTGCTAGACGCATAACTCAAAAATTCGCTGTAGAAGATTCATCAACCTTTTCAGCATGAAGCTATAAACGAAGAGCGGATATCACGATAATGCCAACGCAATGCGTGCGTTAATTATCTGATGAAAAAGTTCTGAGCTTGTGTACTTGTACTATTATGTTCTTCGACGTTCAGGGATTTCAGATGTTATCTTTAAAAGAAAATTCTGCATAATAGTGGACTTTCTGCAGGCTGTATGGAATAAGAGAAGCATTCGCCGTGTAAGAACCCTATTTAGACCTCGATTTCTAAGTTTCGTCTGATGTCATCTGGTGTCAAGCGCAGCATGTCGTGACTAACCCACTCATCTAAGATGGCACATGCCGAAGGTATGGTCGCCGAGCGTCTGAGGACTGGAAGAAAAAAGCTTGCCTTTTTTCACTGCTGCGTGCTGCATACCCCGGCATGCTTGAATGGATGACCATACGTCTTTGTTTAACAAAAAGAATTACTGACCATCTGAAATCTTCTCCTTTATAGACGGAAGTTTGAGGTTTTTTAGAATTTTTCCTTATTTTATTTAATTGCTTCGTTATAAGAAAAGAAGATCGAACATTAAAGTCATTTTGAAGAAAACGAATTCGTAAATTCAGACTAGTCAGTCGTTATCCTAACACTCCTGCTTATGACTAGACATAATATCACCTTTGCAAAGCTTGTTGTCTCCAAGTTAATAAACGACTGAAGAATTTAAAAACCACTGGCAATCAGATGATGTGCAGAAATGGTTGGGCCTAACTGCCAGTGACCTGCCCAAGAGAATCTTACCTGTCAAGATCGAAATTCATTTATTGTTGAATAAATTAGATCTCTGCTGTACGTACTCATTCCTGCTTCCCATTTATCTATGAATCTGTTTAGTTTAGGTACTAAAGATCTGCAGCTTTGCAACTGACATTGTTAAATAACAATGATCTCGTTGAATGGATGTGTGCTGTGCCTCGCCAAATGCACATAACTTTTCAATCGGAACCCAAATTTTGGTCTGAAAGAGGTAAGGTTAGGAGGGTCGAACAGCTACTCGATGATGGAAGTTTTCTATTTCACCTCCCATCACCTGTATCACCTGCCGTCGTGTTGATAGATAGGTAACTCGAGCGGGCGCCAGTAAATGTTCCATTTTTCCATGGCGCGTGTAAGATTAGCCCAGTGGGTACTGCTTGCTATAGAGATTCGTCGAGTATCCTATCATTTTTTCTAGAAACTTTGTGAAGAGCTTGGAAATTAGGTCTTCTTACTGTGTGTTTGATATTCTTCTCAAGAATGCAAGCATTATCTGCTCCTGTGCAACCGTGGTAGCCCGTGCAAATTACGTGCTCAGCCCATCTTATCTTACATATCGATATTTTGGTGTATACAACAGCGTCTTTAATTTTCGATTGTAGACGTAGATCAGTGCTCCATTGTGTGATAGCGGACACATTTAGCATCGTCCTTTCAACTGTGCTTTCTATAACACCGAGTGATCTTTCATCCTACATACTGATCAAGTTTCTCACACATACGTTAAAGCCGGAAGAATTGGAGAGGCTGAAAGTGGATATGGGGTCCAGTGTTCTTAGTTCTTCTCACCACATCCGGTGTTCTTCTCTCTCCTCACCACGTCTCGATGCCCTTGAAAGCTGCGCAAGCCGCTCGCTTTGTCCCGCTCAACTCTGGAGCTAAATCGTTCATCATATTGATATCCTGACCAACACAAACGTAGCTAGAGCATTCGGCGGTATTCGTTCTCTTCAGCGTCAATGGGGCATTAGAAACAATCCGAATCATCACGAAAATCATTTTTGTGAGATCAAGTCATAGATCAATCTTTCCACAGGCTTTTCAAACACGGCAATGGTTCCGCTTGGCTAATATTTGATGTTATAAGAACGGCGTCATCAACAAATTGAAGATGGTGTCAATTTCGCTGATTGATTTTCACTCCTTCGTTGTCCTATTCCAGTGTTGGCACAACGTTCTCGAAGGCGGTGGCAAATCATTCTGGCGTGTTATCGTCGCCTTGCCTCTATTTTTTTGACTCCGATATTAATATCGTTGTGGAATGTGGGTATTTTGGCTGCGAAATTTTTATATAGGTCACAAAAAATCTTTATCTACTGTTCTTTGTACTCATCGAGTAGGAACGGGCTTCCTCTACTGCTTTTATCTCAACAGAACCAAAAGATTTCCTTAAATCGATAAAGGTGATACAGAGCGGTATTCTGTACTCTCGCGGTACTTCAGTGAGTCTTGTTATCGTGTGGATGTGGACCATCGTAGTAAATTCTTATCGAAACCCTACCTTCTCTCATGGATATCCTCCGCTTAGTGTTCTGTCAGCCCTGCTTAGGACGACTTGAGTAAAGAGTTTGTAGACGACAGGCAGCAACCGCATTGGGCGATAGTTGGCGATAACGCGTAGGTCACTACTCTTGAATAATAACACAGTATTACTGGCTGGTCTTCCATTAGATAGGAACCTTGGATTCTGAGAGGTGACGTGTGCCGAGTTGATCCAATGTGCTTATGAAGAGTGGAGGAAAATTCGACAAGTAGAAAGAAAACTATTCGAGAGACAGGCGAAAGAAGGACCCGCACGGTGTAGAAGTGAACGAGGTGGCCACCGGAAAGGGTAACGACGTTCCATTTCCGCTTTCATTTCCCATCGCAGACACCTGTGATCTGGAGTTTTGTAAATATCTCAACATCATTGTGGTTCTTCATGTAGTTAGATCTCAGGATCTGGTGTTGATCGATTCTACACCGACAAAATGGTATGTCTACTTTCGGAAGCTAGAACCAGTGGGTGACCTATCCTTCGTTCTGTATTTCGTATGTGAGCAGAAGGACGTGACTACTGGAATGATTCGAGTAGAATCGTGAATGATTTCCTAAAGTACCTTTCTGGACCCTGTAACTGTTCACTCTGAGCACCAAAATGCAATCATTTTGCTTTTCTAGTTGAAATGCAGGCAGGCTTTGCAAATGCTATACCCTGATCTTGTCTAAGTTCTTTCCTCATCACTTGTCTGCATTGTGTCACAAGTTAGCACGTGAGTTGGCGGTCGCCTAGATCTCGTGTGATTCCGCGCTGGTGTATCATCTTGAGTGTTTCTGCAGACAGACGTCTCTTGGTGAGTTTCGAACTCTCAGATTTCGTAGCGCTAACGTGAGGATGTTGAACGGTCTTCGTCGTCATGACGAATTCAGGCAACCGCTCGCACTGTTCTTCCTATCCTAATCTTTGGGTCTTATTTTTACGTTGTTTAGATGTTTTTTGGAGGCCAATTCTAGTGCCGAAATTTTTTGCGGTGCTCTTAAAGAATGTATGATGTTCTCTGTAGAAGTTCTCCAAACTTATATTGAACGCTTTGACTTCGCTTTCGCTGCGTAGACAAAATTACCAAAACCGGTGCTCATCCACATCTCTTCAATTATAGGCGTCCGATTCGGATTGTTAACTATTCGAATGAAACGATGTTCACAGCCAAATTAGTGTTGACGAGAACGCCCACGCCGCTGACTCCTCTACTGTCGCATGTTGAGAAGAACAGTTTTTCTTCGGTGTCATGGACGGCGTTGAATGAGTGGCATCTTGTTGTCTCATCCAGTCCGATTACGTCATGCCTTATCCTTCTTGCTTACATGATTATGTCCTCCATGGAGGGCTAAGGTGTAAGTGAGCGTGTATTGCAAGTACAAATCGCCACTTTAGCCGGTTGCGGTTTAGGCGAATAGGGTGGCCCTAAGATTTTAGCGGTCCCATCGTGCTTGTCGTATCCAACGCTGTTGTATCGTAGGCTCTTTATGGCATAGAAGAATAAGGCTCTTTTATTTGGCAGCGTTTTGCTTTCGATGCCCACGTGTAGCTTGCTGAGCGCTGAACGTGAGGTTTAGATATACTCACAGGTAGCTTGCCATTCTCTCTTGGAGTGGACGAAGAGCTTATTTATTCGTTAGGGGCTACTTCTAATTGCTTCCCATGTACTTTTCTTTCAGTTGATTACAGGCTTTTGGCCGAACTATGTCGTAGAATACAATCCACATCAACGAAAACACCCCTTGCAGGCATTCATGGACACGTACTGATAAACACAGAAAATGCGTGAAATCGGAAGAGCAGAAACAGCGTGTTTATACTAGATCCACCTGCGCCTCTAGGAGGCATAAAGTCGCTCAACCCCTATTAGCCACCTGGGAGAAGCGCCACGTTGCCATGCGATCAATCAGCACGAGATGCCTCTGTTATAGAGGTCAGTAGTTCACCCGCCATAGTTACAACAGTGCCGTAGTATTTCAGCTTCACTTTATCGTCTCTTTGAAAACGTTAGAACGTTTAACATTTTCCATAAATTTTCCTTTGATCATAGTTAATACACACCTATTTGTTTCCAGGTTTCTTTCACATAAAGGTTTGCCTTCAATTAAGGCACTAGCGATTACTGAAGCCAATTTTGTTTTTTACTGATATAATATGTGCTCAATGGTTCATGAACATGTATTTCATTAATCTCACCAACATATTTTTTTTACAAGAGCCGTCTTCATATCTGCTATGCGAATTCCAGCATTTCCTACATTCCAATCGTTTCTTCGCATCCATCAGCCGTGAAGCTCTTCCATCTTCCTGCATGTTCGACTGATGGTTGATCTTGACGATCGTCGTCTTCTGTATGAATGTCGATACTTATGGAGTCCTCGGATATTGGTCCTAAAGCGTTCCTACCTGGATTGAGAAAGCGAACAGTTTCCAGAAAAGTCTTATACCAATTTCTCGATTTCGACATTTCCGTCGACGGGTGATTGCTGATGGTAAAAACGATTATGGTAAAAAAAAAACAGGCTGAGAGGAAGGCAGAACGAAGACCTCAGCAGTGCAGTAGGTGAAATATATGAACTCCTGGAAAGCGTAATCGCGGTTTTGAATCTGACCTGGGATCCGAATTTTGCAAGAATTCGAGCATCATTTTGCTTAAAAACCCCCTTTTTTATTTCATTTTCATGCGACCCATCTTCAGGTCTACTCTACTTATCGCGGTAGAATGCTGATCGAGACGTTTCTCCATGAAGTCCTAAGATAGCCGGGCAGGACCGTTACCAATTGGATTGCAGACAGTGATTTTTCTTCCCTACCCTGATGGAACGAGACGCTTAGTGGGCCTGTGGCAGGATCCAGAACCAGCAGCGTGAGGTTGAAAACCGTACTATTCACGACATACTGAGATTAATGTGGCAACATCACACAACATTAGATCAGTGGAGGGAATGGTTTTTTCGAAACGTTTTTCTTTCACAAGTGAAATTCCCAATCGGTGGACGAATCGGAGTTTTTCGTTAGAAAATGCAACAAAGTTAACTTGAATTTTAAATCTCATTTTGAAGAGCCTTCAAATTTTCTTCAAATATTGAACGAAAAAAATTGACTGATTTCAAACTAACGTATAGAATATTATGCTAAGAATAATGGCAATCATGTTGTTGATGAGGAACACAGTCGATTGTCCATCAAATAAGTATCGTGAAATGTCCTCAGCCAACATTCCGTACGACGATGGTTCATAGTAAAAGGTTACGTACCACGACTGAAAGTGTGTTGCCAGCACCTAAAATATAGTCCTCACTTTCGCAAATGCCTTAGCGCTATATTTCACATAGTGAAAGAAAAAGGATAAAGATCTTCGCGATTCCATATGATCCCCATAGAGAAGAGGTCCTAAAAGTGCAGCATCATCCCAACTAAGCTGCTCAGTGCCCCGCCGGTGTGGAATCCTCAGTAAATTCACCGGATTTTGTAGAAAAAGTGTGTAAACACTAGCGGAACTTTTGAAAATGAGATCGAAACTTCATTAACCAATCGGTGGAATAAATAGGATCAAGATTCTAAGAAAATCGAAAGTGCAACCACTATATGAATATCGTCTATAAAAAACACGAATCAAGGCAAACAGCTGCTGATTGCAGAGAGCGCACCAAATTTGTGGTGTCCGGTAAACACAGGAAATACGATGTTTTTCATCAATAAGCAGACACGAGGTTGTTAATATAGAATTTATTAGAACACAATTGCTGACGTTTCGGCGGTTTCGCCTTCTTCAGGACAGGAAATACGGTTGTTCTAGTGCTACCATGTAAGATATGGAAGCGGCACCTTGATTTGGTCGTGATTTCTAGTTAAGAGTACAAAGGACGTTTGTCAAAGAAATATAATTGGAGCATACGCATAATTACATAGAAACATACAAAAACACATGTATACCCACACATACACACACACACACACACACACACACACACACACACACACACACACACACACACACACACACACACACACACACACACACACACACACACACACAACGATAAGGAATACAGGCCTGTGAGAAATATCCCATCTTTGAGGTACGAGGAGCCGACACGTCTTAAACAACAAGAACGACGGCTAGTTTTGTAATGGAAGTAATTAATGGCGGACGGGAAGAACGGTAGACTGGATCGCAAACGCATACAAACGCCGTGTAGGGCGAGCACCAATATATTTGTAGCTGACGTCAACCTATTGTATTCTCCTTATAGTTCATGAAAAGATACTCGTCGGCGTCATCAGACTTGGACCGGACTACCACCACTGTTGGCAATCGCAAAAGAGCGAAAAGGACGAGGCCAATGAAAAGATGCTGTGTTCCTTTCAACAAGGCTCGTTGAAGCATGCTTTTCAAGTGATTTTTTATATTCCTGGTGAGTTTTTCAAGGGTACACATTTCTAGGCTTATCACGGACCATATGTCGTTCTGCCGTTAGCAGTTTTTTTCCTGAAACCAGCGGGAAATCAACTGCTTTTTCACCGCAGCAATGCATCTCTCTCTCCTAGCATTCAGTACGCTCATATTTACTCATGTGAGCAAATTCCGCGTTTAACTGATAATTTAAAACCAGATGAAGAGATAGTCTTATCTACTCCTATTCATGTAAAGAACGTGCCTCCGCTAATGAGACGAGACAGAAACATCCGCATATTGCATAAGAGTGTAGCCTTCGCTGATATTTGTATGAATATGGTGATCGAATCGCTGACCATCTAGACCAGGCGACGAGGGTTATGTGCCATACCATCGCGAACCACGCCCAGTCCAAATAGAGCTAAAAGTTCTTTGGAACGCTGCCGATTGTTAAATTTCATGAAATCAATTCTCTTCCACTAAAGCTACTGGAAGGTATTCGCAATGCACACACAAACTGGGAAACGAAAGGCAACAAAACGAATTCAGTTATGCTTTAGTCACGAACGAGGTTTTAATACTCAACAAATATAATACCTGCAACCAGTGTCTCCACTCTTTAGGAACTATCTCTGATTTTAAAACAATAGTCACTCCTGGCCAAATTCCATAGTTGAACAACATCAAAATGTCGAGGAATCCTGCCGATACTAAGAATCGGTAGCCGATGATGACCTGAAGTCAACCACATTTAGTTAGCAAAGAAGAGTGAACGTAATTTCCCGTACTGCCTTGGGATCGATCCACAACTCAGTACAATCATCTGAATACAATATTATTTTCAGTCCGAAGGAAATGCCACCACTTCCGAGAGCTCCTAACAGGTTATAAGCAAGTAAATAGTGCTTTAGTAAATATCAAGTAGTGCACTGAATTGCAGCTTTATAACTAGATCCTTGGATATTTGAATGGCCGACTTCGGGATCGTGCTGCAGTACAGTTCTCACTTTACTGGTATTTTGATAGCTGAGCAAATAGTTTCTAATATATCCGCGCCATGTTATAATGCTATGTTTTGCATTTATGAACAGCTAAGAAGCTTACCACCGTAAGGCTAGGCTTCTCCAGAAAAGCGGACATTTGTACAAACTCTTTGTTAAATGGATCGAAATTTCCATGCTTTTCCGTCCTTAGTTTGTCCTACTAAATAACGAACCATTTGAACCTAGAGGTTGCAGTTTAATTGGTGTGGCGGTTGCTCTTTTAAGAGAACATGCCTTTCCCAAACCAATCCTTAGTGGTCATCCATGAAAAGCATGGTCCAATGAAAAATTTTACTTCGACGACTGATTTTAT
>UYYA01001379.1:0-14953 GCA_900624975.1 Angiostrongylus costaricensis
ATATAGTTAGTGTAGGAGCGCGTGTGGCGCGGTGGTCGGAAGCAACACCCTGCAACACATACGTGGAATCGATCCTCTCACTCATGGCTCACCAAGCGTTCCTCCGAGGTCGGCAAATTGGTACCAGACTTGTCTGAGAAGATAGCAGCACTGGCTCGATACATCAGTAGGCCACCACGAGTCATTGTAAAGGCCAGATATGTATTCACTCACCTCCCACCTCCAACGATGCTTAATGAAGTCGAATGAATGGCCCATCCCTAAGGGACTGATCAACGCCAAGAGCTTCATCTTTTATCCTTTATACTTAGTGAACAGAGCAAGTGAAAGTGAACCGGTGACCAACCATGTATTACCGGGAACCTCTGACCACTGCTCTATATACGCACCTCACTTCCAAATTTGCATTAACTCAATGTGTTCATTTCTACAAACTATTAATGACGCCCTATTAAACATCGTTAAATTAAAATTTGCATCTATGTTGTCTGTCGCAATCAACAACCGTTCTGTATCAAAGAGCGCTGCCGAGTGAGCTTACTTCATTTGAGCGGTCCTCCACTGTATTCGACGCGATTCGATCACGAAAACCCACTTCGGAAGAAGCAACAACTGTGGACAACTGACTCGGATTAATCCGACTCTGAAGAAAGCGAAGGCACCGAAACATCAACGGAATGAAGTTTTTTATCAAAGCTTTGTTATCCAATCAATGAAAGAGCACATATCTATTGTCAGTGTTTGGTATTATAATACAAGAAAAATAGCTATATATGTGCATAAATATATATATACAGTACATATCTATAATTTTAACTCATTGCTTCCTGCCTACTCTTTTTAATGGCAGGGTATATTGCAAAATATAATTTCAATGATACTGAGATATTTGCAAAACTCCGGACTGATGGCAGAGATCGATAGAACCAGCTGAGAGACAGGCAAAACGATGGACCCGCATGGTGTGGTGTTGAACGCATGGTGTGGTCCCCGGAAAGGACAATAGCGCGCTCATTCCTCATCGCAGACATCTGCGGTTCGGAGTTTCGCAAATATCTCAGCATCATTGAAGTTTTATATATATATATATATATATATATATATATATATATATATGTACTCCCAGCGGCTTATCGCCTCATCGTGACTGGGAGGTGTTCCTGGCTGTCGGACTGCGATGTACAGCGGGGTGATTCGTACGCCGAGCGTGGGTCCCCCAAGCTGAGAAGGAGTTCGGCGTTTCCATCAGGAAGCCTAGCTAAGAGTAAACCAATACCAGGATCCACCACCGTCCTGGTATCAAAGTCGCGTGGTGATAAATCTCCCTCTGATCCACAAGGGCTGCGACTGCCTGTCGTGGTGATGACCTGGGGCAGACCTTGGCCAGGCTGTCCTCGGGATTCCAGAGAACCACAATGGCTTAAACAGCAAATCTCCGAAAAGTGGTGATTATGCGGGGCCCGCACAACTAGTGATGACGGGCCGTTCAAGTATCAAGTAAGTATATATTATATATACATATATATATGTATATGTACATATATGTATATATATGTATATATAATATGTATACATATGTATATACAAACTGTATCGCTTTTTTGTTACTGTGCTTATTAATACTGAGTGGTGGTAGCACAGACGTAGTAGTGTGATACAATATGTGCAAGGCCCGATTCGACCTAGCTAGGCCAACGAAACTCGGAACCCTCTGGGTTCGAAAAATTTCTACCATACTTGTACGCGATTACCTCGCTTTCTGCGATGCACAGAGGTCGGCAGCTACCTAAATGTGATTAAGGTTTGGAAATCACGGCTATTCAAGAATTTTGGGAAGGGTCGACTCGGCTAGAATTTAACAGCATTCGGAGAACCAAAAAATGTTATCCAGCAATGGAACTACAAATCGGGAAAGGCTTGTATGGGATGCAAAGAAATGAATAAAATACAAGAAGTGCTGGCGTGGGTTCATTATGTAGTGATTTTTCTTACATCAGCTTGAAGCCTTGAAGTAGTTCTTAAGCGTTTCTAGGTGTGGTAGTACGCATGAGCTGTTCATCTTCTTGTGAAAGCCACCAAAACTTAAAAATATCTAATACGTTTATCCAGTTAGTACCGTCTAGATATGAGATTAACCTCGCAGTGGTTCTTCGCGGTTTCAAATAAACACTCTTGTCTGGCCTCCAAAATACCATTCAAATAAATGCCGTACTGTGCCTCACGATTCCTCGCCATGGTCGTCTGTTCAACTCTGCTCAGCTATTAGGTAGAAGAAAAGTGCGGTTTGTAATATTTGCTTTTTGTTTGCGAATTTTTTCTGCTGTCGGAAGATCCACTTTCTATAAACCTCGGCATGATAATCGATATATATACATATATACATATATATAATGTTCTTACGAACAACTCTTGTTTGGCTGATGCGAGGTTGCCATAAAGATTCTTATTAATTTCGTTGTCATTGTCTAATTGCTGACATTTCCGTGAATTCGCCTTCTTCAGCGTCGTGCTTTTGGACCACCTGTGTGCTGTTCACGAGGGATGGTCTTCTTTTACTGTAGTGCTTGAACAAGACCAAAGATCTAATAATTCGATTACTTCTCATTGATTTTTAATGGCCTCCGGTTTACTACAGTTTATTAAGGATTGAATCTTCACGAACCTATTGCTTATTTTGTGCGCTTAAATGTCTATCTAAAGCCATACCTTCGAATGCACCGAATTTAGGTCACAAGAGTACGGCAATGTGTTCGCACCTGCGAGGTACTGTGATGCAGAGGCACTAGGAACAGTACGTTATCCGATTACACAGGCCTGTACCGAGGCTCGCGTGGCTTGCCCGGACCCAGATAACATCATAGGTACGCTAAAACACCGTTTCCTCATGTGATCCATCAACTTTTTAAAGACTTTTTGTTGGAAGTTTTCTTAAAATACAATGGTCTTAGTACCACTAAAGTTATATCGTTCGCGTGACATAATTCATAAAATAGATATTGATTGCCACTTTCGATGTACAATTTGTGGTTGTGTTATATTCTTAACGAAAGTTTTATAAAAAATTTGGTGTAATTTGTGATGATTCACTATTTTTTCAACACTTCTAGAAACTTACGGACCGGAACTAAAACATGCCGGAACATTTTTAAGACCTTGAAAGAAATTATTCAAAACGCATTGCTTCATTAACATGAAATCTCGTTTACGCCACTATGTCCTATTCAGGGACTATTGTGAGGTACTGCAACTGCGAAACTGCTGAATGGAGGTCACCTGACACTACGAATTGTACTCATAAATGGATATCCGAAGCAAAATCAGCCATAGAACGAGGTGATCCTGCCGAGGATATAAGCGGGCTAATAGCTGCCAATCTCGAGTAAGAGCAAGGTTCCTTTGTGTGAAGTCTGACACTTTTTTGCATATTTTCAAATCACATGCCTCAAATGTCATCATTTATGCTAACCCTGTTAATTTGCTGAGTCATCAGAAACTCTCGAAAAGAAAAACTTTAAGTGTTTTGTATATTTCATGTGAATAAAAGGGAAGGAAATGATTCAGGACGTGTACGCCTTGTTCCTTAGTAATTTGGAAGAATTCTCTCAACGTAGTAAAGTGGAAATGTTGTAGATGTGTTTCTGTACGATTTAAAGCTCCAGTTCTAATGTCGTTGAATATTTTGAGCACCTCTAACAAAACTCAAAGGGAATGTTCTGTTTTTCTATCCCCTAATTATAACGTAAAAATTTTTCCTTAAAACGATAAAGGATAAAGCTCTCGGCGTTGATCAATCCCTGAGGATGCGCCATTGACTTCATTAAGCGTCGTTGGTGGTGATTGAATGCATATCTGGCCTTTACGATGACTCGCGGTGGCCCTCCTATATATCGAGCCAGGTAAGTCTGCTACTAATTTGCTGAAGCCGGAGGGATGGAAAGCTTGGCGTGCCGTGCAAGCGGGGATTGATTCCACATGCGTGTTACAGTGCACCTCCGACCACACATGCGTGTTACAGTGCACCAAAAGTTTTACTTAGATGTATATAATCGTGTTGTACCCTTTTCCAAAAGAATCGATTTTTTGTTCAATTAAATTGAATCATATGATTATTGGTTGGTAACAAAACAATTGTTGTTGTCGTTAGTTCAAAGTATTGTTTAAGGTCAACCCTTGCGCAACAGCTGTACGGTGGCGACATTATTGGCAGTGTATCGCTGGGCACCGATGTTCTCAAACTAGCTCGTCAACAGTTCAGTACAATGTTTGACAGAAACGAACGCCAGCTGAAGGCGACGAACTTCACAGAGGTTTGGTTGCTGGACAGCGTTATCGGAAACAAAATTGAAAAAGTATCCAACCCTCAGCTGAGAAACGTAAATCGCTCGGCCATCTCTATGTGGATATTTTTGTTTATTTGCCTATTTATATGACCTGTCACCGTGGATTACTCGGATTCTAGTATATTTTGCGACGGTTCTGCCACTTCAGGGCTTTGCCTTGCTAATGAGTCTTGCTGAGTACTGCTCGAGCACAGTGAAACCGGAAATCCTAGGATAGCCATGGCGATGGGTTTCCACATCTTCACCACAAGAAGCCACTGGCTTTTGTGATTCGATGGAGGCGAATTTATTCCTTAGACGACTGATACGAATTTGTCGATCCCTGAGTGACGGAAGCCTTGCTTGGACCGGAGGGTGTCAAACCTGTTGGTGTAGCACATCTGTTATCAAGCATCTCTAACTACTGCGTTTCCTCTGCAATAATACCATTTTTGTGGCAAATTTCTTCCTCTTTTTAGTATATGTTCAGGAAATGTTGTCTTCCTTTATTTTGATTATTATTCTATTAAAGAATATTTAATACTCAAGAATGGCTCTGAGATCTACAGCTATCTTTCTTGGTGCCTCACTGAGTATCCAATGAACTCCCTCAACACCTGGTTATTTAATTTTGAGAATATATTAATCTACTGTTTCCTCTGTCTTCCCTGTTGTTTTAGATGATAAAAGTGTGAATTTTTAGTCATTTGGCTTGATGATAAAAGTAAGATTTTTAGTCATTTGGCTCATCCGGAGATCACCTTCTTTCACCAAGAGCGGTGTCTATTTGGCAAGAACTGCCGCAGTCCGATCGAATAGAACACGCCTCTACGCTAATGGGTCTCCTAGAACAGAGTGCACTTCTACTAGCCGACTACTCCGTAGATGAACAGAAGAAAATCCTATATAAAAATTGGGGTAAGAAGGGTTTTGTATTTGACGCGAAAAATCTCCTAACGATTATTTTCTAACGCCCTTTAGATACAAAAGTACCTGGTGGAAATGAAACAACACGATGAAATGACAAATGTAACAAAACAAATGTTAGTGAGAATAAATGTTTTAATCGTATTTTTTATGGGATTCAACGAACAATTTCCACTTTGTTACTATTAACACTATGGAATGTACTACGTCGGATATAGCAATGGCACCTAAAAGCGAAACGAAAGGAAAGACTTGAATACGATTAAGTGCTATGTTGGTAAGAGCGCTAACTGACGGGTGTATAAGTTTACAGAGTTCCCATAAACTGATTAGAATAGAGAAAAGCTATTCATGGTTTTAACGAGTTCACACAATAAATGACCACATCCTAAATGGGAATGTCGGTCAATAAAGGAGGCTTATCATTGTCAGCAAGTATTTTTATCTTAAAATATTTTTGCTTATTTTGTTGCACTCGCTTCCATCATCCACAAAGGCCTTTGAACTTTTGCACGTGAGTTCGTCTGCTATTTGAGAATTTCTTTATGAATGTCGTTTGGTGCTGGTGGAGTCGGATCTCCACGTAATCTTGGCATAGCCGTGCCACATTCTTATCACCTGTTTATGTGACAGACAGAATCTCCAGCCTTTATTGATCGGGAAGGTGCTCTTCCCAGTCAAAGCTGGCACCTACTCCATAGCACCGTAGGCTGAGCACAGTGCGGAGTCGAAGCATTGTCCTGGTCGAGATGGACTGCATCCTTGTCACTGCTCTTCCGTTCCCCTATGAAGAATATTGTGGAAGACAAATGGTACATGTTACAAACGCAGAATCAGCAATAATGTAGTCTAAGTAGAAAATATGCTAGGAAGACGAGATTTCCGACCAGTAGTAATCCTTACTTAGTGATCATGAAGTCATTAGAGCTTGTCACTACGTGGATATCACGAATCATCTGAGCATGCTCGGCGGAGAATGGCGAGATTCGTGAGAGGCTCACATTCAGAAAATATTGTATAACAACAGAAGTGAGAAACGTGTTTTCATAAATCGGAAATGGGAATGAGGGGTTTTAGATTCTAATTATTGCTTATCTCAATCTGTTTTCTAGCTATGGAAATCGATGTTCGACGCACAGAGACCCAACTGCATCGAAGCGGTGAAATGTTTGCGGCTTCTGAATTTCGAGCAGCTCAGCTGTCACCTATGAACGACAACTTTCAGACCTTCGCTGGTCCATTGAGGTACCAAAAATGATTTTTCTTTCTGATTTCGTTGAATTTCACGATGTCCTTCATCCATTCCTTTCGTCATTAAACCTTACAATAGTGATGTAATTTCGCTTTTCCTGTATAATTATGTCTAGACAACTTGAAACTTGCAATGGCGAACCTTCCAAAGAGCCAGAAACTTTCGATTTCTACGATTATTTGAAATATTTCGCAGGAGACTCTTCTTGGAATTGCTTCAATTGTTAAGCTAACAATGACTGTAACTAATAAATAGCACATAGAATATGCTATCAGTTTTCATTTTAAATTTGTAAGTATAGTTTAAAATTAACCATTTGTGATACGACCGTGTACATGGATTTTTAATTTTTTAAGACCACGCACAAGCGCTCCGACTTCACCCAGAGTGCAATTCAGTGAATTCGGTCAGTCGCCGATCATCTCTCTTCCGTCACTGGATGTTCTAAGTTGGTTATTTGCTTTGAAGTAGTTTACTAGCACATTGTTAACTGAAGCAATAGGTGATTTCATGATGTATTTTAGTGATTACACCTCTTGGTTTATTTGAAGACAGTAAATTTCAGAAAGCTCATCGATCGCTGCGAACCCACTCAAGTCTGGTACACCGGTTGCACTTTTTTATCCTGGTGTGGTAAGTGCTTCAACTGATAATGCAGTCAATTTTTTACATTTAGCCATAAAAAGGATAAAGCTCTCGGCGTTGATTAATCCCTGAGGGATGCACCATGCACCCGACTTCATCAAGTATCGCTGGAGGTGATTAAATGCATATTTCAGCTTTACAATGACACGCGGTGGCCTATCGATGCATCAAGGTAGTGCTGCTATCCTTTCCAACAGGTTAGGCAGACCTCGGAGGGATGGAATGCTTGGCGGGTTAGGGGCGCGGGATCGATTTCACGTGTGTGTCGCACTGGCGCCTCCAACCACTGCCTCCCTATATTCAGCCATGGTTTCCAAAATGTTGAATGCTTTAAATTTTCAAATTCGGTGAGTAGCAATTGATGGCATTGCTATCATTATAGCGCGTTTTTTGAGGACGGAGGCGGCTATGCAAGGAGTAAGAGGATCTCGTATGATTCAACATGAAAAGTGGACGGGTGGAACAAAAAGGCTTCGTTACCAAAATTACGTGAAAGAACCTTTTTGTCGCGTGACAAGACTTCGGTTGCTTAACCGACGTATGTCAGTCTTCTTGGTTATTCTTTTTGTCGAGCTGTTACGTAGAATTTGATGCTATCTGTGGCTTCAAGGAGAATATGAAGGTCGGCGTATGAGAAGAGAGACCTGGTATTACAGGCTTAGAGTGAGAAGCCACATGTATGACGTGTCGTAAGCATGGATAAGATTTGATTCGTGAATTCCATATTATAAGAGGAAACTGTAACTCGTCTTAATAACTCGAAAGACCGACTTTCTATGAACCTCGGCATAGATAGTTGATATATTTATTTATGTGATCTTATAAACTGATCTTCTTAAGCTGACGCGAGGTTGGTACAGATCTTCGTTGTCGTTGTCGTCGTTTTTGATGTTATTGATCGATGGCTGACGTTTCGGCGACTTCGCCTTCCTCAAAGCCTGGACGTATTTTGTATTAGAATGTTTTTATTATTCGGTGGAAAAGAAAGGTTAAAGTGTTAATGAAGATCAAACTTTCAAATAGCCTTCCTTTTCCAACGAATAATAAAAATATTCTAATATAAAATACCCAGGCTCTGAGGAAGGCAAAGTCGCCGAAACGTCAGCCATCGATCAATAACATCAAAAACAACGACAACGACAACGAAGATCTGTACCAACCTCGCGTCAGCTTAAGAAGATCAGTTTATAAGGTCACATAAATAAATATGTAACTCGTCTGTCGTTAGGGAGTAGAGCGGAAGAGCGAACGTTGTACTCGCGAAGGCGCGATGACTTTTCCTTGTATCTTTACTTCAATATGCTAGAATTCTTCTTTGGCAACGCCTTGCTTAACAAGCTTTCTGCAAACCGCGTTGATGACCACTGGCTCGAAACGTGCAGAAGTGGGATCATCGCGCGACCATCCCTTTTTCAAAAGCTTTCGGTTATGCTTGGTAAAACTTCAGAGCTCCTCAACAGTTAAAGATGAGCTTATTCAGCAGAGGTTGGGGGACCTTTCAGCTAATTTTATTTTATACAAAAAGAAAGACACAAACATTGAAAAGATTCCATCTTCTGGTACATCTTGTAATAGTTCCCAGGATCGACTTTCTCTTCACCTCGGCATTGGAATATGAACGTGTCGTTTTCTTGTTCAGCAATCGTGAAGTTTTTAAACAGCATACATTTACTTCCATAAAAACACAATACAATACAACGCTAGTTGACGTTTCGGCAGTATCGCCTTCTTCAGAGCCTGGAAAGGTATACTGATATTCAATCTACTAGGCCAAACGCTTCAATAACACTTACAAAAAGACGAAAGACTCTTTGGTAATTACATGATCAACGACTTCTCGAAAAAACCCACCGCTTTTTCGTGACTTCCAATGAGGAAGTTTAGAACAGCTGATTATAGTCGCATGTGGTTGACGACTGCACCATCCCACATCAAAAATCGATGCGAACGTACGGGATCAGGTCGCGTATGACCTCCGGGCATTCATCCCTGCTATTCATTGTAGGGCTTTTGGCATTGATCCAAAAAGCCTCAAGGAGTTTTCGCGCTAGTGTTTTGGACTCTTTCGTCTTTTGTAAGTGTTATTGAAGCGTTTGGCCTAGTAGATTGTATATCATTATACCCTTCCAGGCTCTGAAGAAGGCGATACTGCCGAAACGTCAGCTAGCGTTGTATTGTATTGTGTTTTTTATGGAAGTAAATGTATGCTGTTTAAAAACCTCGCGATTGCTGAACAAGAAAACGACACATTCATATTCTATCTTCTATTCACCACCCTCTGATCGATCTCTGCATGAGCGGTCCTGTTTGGAGATAACAGCATTCAGTCAGCAGTTATGGTCTTTCTCCTTAGAAAAAGGTTTTCCATAGAAGGGACAAACTGTAGAGAGTAGCCCTACGAAATGATCTTCATCTTCATTTCGATGTGAAGTCGTTATCATCGATATGAAGTTATTTCGTACTACAATCTTCTTATCACCAAAAATTCTTGGAAGTTGGTTACGCTTCTTGGTACTCTTAATAGTGTTCTTTTTCACAGTGATTTGACGTAATATGACGTGACCCAAACCCCTAGCGGAAACATGAACATTAAAGTATGAGGGAATTACTTCCTAAGATCGACTTTCCTTAACCTTAACGTTGATCAATAACGTATAGCCTTCTTAGACGAGGTTGTTATTACATTAGAACATTCAGAAATGAGCGTTTTAAAATATTTGTTGTTTTAATGTATTTTTTACCAATAAAGTATCTCTTGTACCTTTACAATATTATACATAATTAAAAAGCTGGCTTTGTGACTTTTTTACATGTTTTTATCATTTATTTTTATTACATGTTTTTTATTTCTTTTTTTTCCTCCCAGCGGTTTACCGCCTCACCGTGGCTGGGAGGTGTTCCTGGGTGTCGGACTGCGATCTACAACGGAGGGACCCATCCCCCAGCAGGGTCTCTCAAGCTGAGAAGGAGACCGGCGTTTCCATCAGGAAGCCTAGCTAAGAGGAAACCAATACCAAGGTCAACCACCGTCTTGGTATCAAAGTCGGATGGTGGCAAATCTCCTTCTGATGCATAAGAGCGGCGTATACTTGTGGTGATGACGACCTGGGGCAGACTTTGGCCAGACTGTTCTCGGGATTCCAGCGAACCACAATGGCTTAACCAGCAAATCTCCGAAAAGTGATGATTATGTTGGGGCCTGCACAGCTAATGAGGGCGCGCCGTTCAAGTATCAAATATCAAGCTACATGTTTTATGTTTTGTCAAAAGTTAAACTTTTTATTCCAAATTTGAGCTTTGAAATTTTAGATATCAAAAACGAATTTTCGTTAAAATTTCTTTTATGAGTTGAAAATCGATGTTAGTGCAGCAGAGACGGCTCGAACTATTAACGAAGTTTAGGGTGAAGACAGTGTTGGTGAACCTAGGAACAAGTTCCACTCACTTGAATCGCAAAGGAAGGACAAAGAAACTCGACAAGTGGGTGCCGCACACATCAAAGGATAGTTTAAAAAATCGCCGTTTTAAAGTGTTGTCAGCTCTTATTCTGCGCAACAAAAACGACCATTTTTTGACCGAATTGTGACGTGCGCCGAGAAGTGGATTCTGTATGACAACAGCTGACGTTCAGCTCAGTGGGTGGATTGCGATCAGGCTCTATGGCTCTTCCCAAAGCCAAGATTGCACCAAAAAAAGGTTATGGTGACTGTTTGGTAGTCTGCAGCCGGACTAATTCATCGTAACTTTTTGAATCCGTGCGAAACGATTACGGCAGAGAAGTATTGCAAATAAATCGACGAAATATACTGTAAACTCCAACAGCAACGACCGGGTTTAGTCAACAGAAAAGTCAATCGTTCTCCATAATAACGCCCGGCCTCACATACGCGAGAAATGCTTCACCAACCACGACGATACAAAAATGCCCTCAACGAATTCATCGCTTCCGAAATTCCAGAGTTTTATGCAGCTGGAATAAATTAACTTGTTTTTAAACAATAGCGATGCTGAGATATTCGCATAACTTAGACTACGGGCCAGATTGAACCACGATCCCCTTTTTCGGGGTTTCCCGCATTACACACTAGGCCACGGAAGCCCTTGCTTTGTGTTTCTCTCAGTTAGTTTTCTATCCACTAGCGCCATCAGCAATCACCCGTCACCGGGACTGATTTGGGGCGCACAAATCGGTATTGAGTCCAGTTAAGCTGAAACTCTAGTCGAAATTGTTCTTTTATTTTTCGCTCTTCTTGTTGCTTTTCGTTGGCGAAAATGCGTAAATTCAAAAAGTTTTTATTTTAACCAATAATGTTTTGCTTGAAGCAAGTTATGACATTTTAAACAATTTAGTTAAAAACGAGCGTTTATTTCTTAACATCCCTTTACTATTTGTTGACAACAACTGACGTTTTCTCGGAGTTCGCTTTCTTCATAGCCTAGAAAGGTGATTACTGATGTGCTATCTAGTCAGCCAAATACTTCCACAATTTCAACGGTAAAACTCGAAGCCTAAATTTTAATCGCGTTGGAAACCAGTTTCTTTAGACTCTCACCGCTTCTCTATAACTCTTCCGTATATTGTTATTATTCGTGGAGAACAGCCGCTCAGAGCTCGCATGACTCGATAATGTGCTTATCTCATGTTGAAAAAACAGTCTGCGATGTTTAAGAGATCACACGTGATAATGAAGATATCCTTCTGTGGTTATCGACTTTTTAATCGGATTGGAGCTTAGGTGTCGGGTTCTTCTGTCGAGGTTATGGAAACACTTGACTTTCTAGATTGCACATCAACGAGACTTTTCTGTGCTATTAAGGAGAACTAATTGGCCGAAACGTTAGCAATTGTGATTAAATAGTATAATAAACAGCCTCACGTTTAGTCTTGAAGAAAACAGTAGATTATCAAAAAGGTGTTCCCAAGCTATAGATATGAAGGAAAACGCAGCCTTCACAATGCACCACGTATGTTTCAATTTGTATTGAAGACAGAGAGAGAGAGAGAGAGAGAGAGAGAGTTGGTCGCTCGAAGACGACGCGCGGGTCCTCCTGAGTTGGAGAAGCGAAGTGCAGTTGCGTTAGCCACGCGGCTGTTTTAGATGTCGTAGTGATCAACCAGCCTAAAAATTGGGTAATTAAACTTTTATATACATAAATACTATATTTGTAACGTAATAGCAACGATAGAAAAGTGTCGGCATAAGAATCACGCAAGGTAAAGTTATGAGGTACTATGGTTACTAGGGAAGTGAGGCTAATAACGAGATAATGGTATTGGAACATTATTACATAATTAATACAATAGTAATAGCAATAATAACAACGTAGAAATAGGGGCTTGTTAGCCATGGGCGATGTCGTGCTCGCACTATCCGGTGCGGCGGCTGTGGAAGACGGTATGCTGGAGGCGGAGAGGAATGCAGACGGGCCGTGTATTCGGGTGAGCTAAGGTCATCGTTATAGCGCTGAGGTGCACTTCAAGCATGATCGATGAGGACAGTAAGATACATGAGCATTGATGGTGTTATGGACAACAACTGACGAGTCATCTACGGAACATAATCAGGCAGCTGGTCATGGATAATGCTATCTCTGCAACGTGAAGTTTAAGCATCGATGGGTGCCACCATTGCCTAGGAGATATCATGAGCCAGAAAAATAACGACTGAGAACTGATAAGCCAACTGTAGGGGCTTAACAGATAACATAACATAAACTGGGTGGTCAGCGGCCTTGTATGCATGGCGTACATTGTGGAAGGAATGGTACATGCCACCGATGGCGTTGCAAGCAGAACCCATGTGGAAACACCCGCCGCTAGTAACAACGCACCGTTGGTTAGCGAAGAAACGAAATACATGAATCAGGGGATGATTGAGGATGACTAAGAATGACAGGGGAATGATGGCATGTCTCCGCCGTCGATGACATATGGCTTATATGCGGATGCAACAGCGGCCGATCTGGATTGTTGATCCTGGGCTGCAATAGACTGTACCTAGCTGCCTGAAAAATCAAACGTTATTCGCTTTGTTGTTTCATAAGGCATAATAGTATAGTAGTAATACAATAGTAAACAGTTTTACTGCTACGCCTCCACCTCCGGATAATCCATCGCTGTTGTGCGACCCAAGTCAAACCTGAACCGCTGTTGCGCCTGAAACACTGAATATAATTGACAGGGTAGATAACGAAGGCTACTTTACGACATGTAACCTGCGGCTGCGAGGTGACCATAGTGTAGACGTCAAACACTATTGTTTAGAAATATAACTCGTATGAAATGCTGAGATATTTGCAAAACTCCGGGCCGCAGGCGTATGCAGTGGGGAACGAACACGCGCTGTTGTCCTTACCGGGGAGCAGTGCACTTCACCACTACACCACTATTGTTTAGATAGATAGAGAACTTCTCCAGAGAGAAGTTCTCTATACAGTCGCCCGACTTATTTAGAAGCCAAGTCGAGATTTTGTTAGTTTTTTGACAATAGGATCTTGCATTATATAAAAAGTTTAAGAGGAATCTGAAAAACGTAACACTGAAACGTGAGTAGAAAAAGCATTAAATAATGTGTGACCTACTACATCTACCTCAGTAATTGGTCGAGTTATCGACATAATTTGAAAACAAAGCCATCCTAAAAATCGAAGCTTCGATCCCCTCGTTCTGAGTATAGTATTTCCACTGATGACATACGAAGTTAGTCCTGCAACTGAAGCCTTTGTTTTATTGTATGGACAAGGACTTACGCTGTAGAGCTGTTCATGAAGAGCTAGTGCAAATAGAGAATTGATATATGAATGTGTCCTTTTCTTGTTCAGCAATCGCGAGGTTTTTAAACAGCATACATTTACTTCCATAAAAACACAATAGAATACAACGCTAGCTGACGTTTCGGCAGTATCGCCTTCTTCAGAGTCTGGAAGGGTATACTGATATACAATCTACTAGGCCAAACGCTTCAATAACACTTACACAAAGACGAAAGACTCTTTGGTAATTACACGATCAACAACTTCTCGAAAAAACCCACCTCTTTTTCGTGACTTCCAATGAGGAAGTTTAGAACAGCTGATTATAGTCGCATGTGGTTGACGACTGCAGCATCGCACATCAAAAATCGATGCGAACGTATGGGATCAGGTCGCGTATGATCTCCGGGCATTCGTCCCTGCTATTCATTGTAGGGTTTTTGGCATTGATCCAAAAATCCTCTAGGAGTTTTCTCGCTAGTGTTTTGCACTCCTGTGCAAGGATATTGACTTTTACTTCAAAATCGTCTCCGCTATGCTTTTGTATCCTATGCGTGCCTAGTGGGGTGCTTCGTCTTAGTTTTTCGTTTGTCATCTAGGTGTTCTTTTATACGGATACACAAAGGTCTGCCCGTTTCGCCAATACATTCATCTCCGCAATTGTTACACGAGATCAGGTATATCGTACCTGAGCTCATGCAATCACCGTCCCTGCCGTAAGGGCAAATTACGCAATTTGTTGTTTCACACAGACGGTCATACAGGCGGTTGCGAACTAATTAGCGACGTAGAGTAGTCGGTGGTATTTCAAGTATCGCTACCGATTCCTCTAGACCTGCCCTTCTTAAGCATCGTTTTATAGCTGCGCTTACTTCATCGCTTATAAAAGGCAGCATAAACGGGACTTTCTTTTAGCCAAGTGTTTCGCGTGGGCGCGTCGCTCTCCTTCTAAACTTATCTCATGGAGTTACTATTTCGTAGCCATTGGAGATGGCTATTTGCCGAGCCAAGTCGCGCGATTCTTCCTTTAGTTCCCTGGTAGTGCACACAGAGGTGG
>UYYA01001380.1:0-14884 GCA_900624975.1 Angiostrongylus costaricensis
CCCACCGCAGACACCTGCGGTACGGACTTTTGCAAATATCTCAGCATTATAGAAGTTATGTTTCGCAAGATACCCTGCCATTAAACAGAATAGGCAGTAAATAAAAAGGTTAAGATTGTGATTAAAACCAAACACTCCACTAAGCGCGCATAGGATGCAGGAACACAACGGAGAAGACTTTGAAGTAGGAGTCACTATCCTCGCGCAGGAATCAAAAACATCAGCGCGTGAAACTCTTGAAGCGTTTTGGATCAATTCCAAAAATTCAAAAGTGAACCGCAAGGAGGAGTGTCTTGTCATCACATGTCAACTGGCGCCATACCTCAGGCTAATCCAATGACCTGACACAGGCACAGTTATCGCCCACGTATTACTCTGTGCGGCGGCTATCCATCAACTAAGTTAAATACGTACAACAAATAAACGGTAGGTGTTTAAATAAAGCTGTTTCTTATGCGAATGTAAACCGATTTGTCAAGCTTTAACTGCTGGGGTTATGAAAGTGTTTGGCTGAGTAGATCACATCTCAATTTGACCTTTCCAGGCTCCGGAGGGCGAAACCGCCGAAACGTCAGCTATTGTATCCTAATAAATTCTATAATAACAACCTCGTGTCTGCTTATTGAAGAAAAGAATCGAATTATCAATCTATGCCGAGGTTAAGAGGAAGTCGGTCGTGGGTATTACCTGCATAATCTGTCGTCGCGACAATCACTGACTCGAGCAGGCGCCATAAAAGTTTTCAATCCTCTCTAAACCATGAAGAGAAGCGCAGTAGACTCCGCAGGCTTAAGGAAATCGTTGAGCAGCGCATATATTTTCCAGGTATTTCGTGAAGAAGTCTGAGCATGGGATCAGAGGTTTGCCTTTTCCTACACGTGTGGTAAGGGATATTGAAGGGTGATGAGGGATATTCCAATACCGTACACTTGTCCAGGCGTTCGATAACGAAGAGTGTGATCTCCTATCCAGCTTCATCCAGTGACAAAGTCTTCAATATGTACTTTAATGCAGAAAGAATTATGGAGTCGAAAAGATGGGTAGGGATTCAGATTGCTTTCTCCTCATCATTATATTCTCGATGGTCTCAACCACTGCCCTAACTCCTCCTTCAGCTCGGGAATCACGTCTTCCATCATCTTGATCATTCAACATTTCATCATTCTTTACTCATTCCTACGCGCTGGACTATATTTGAATCCTTCTGTGATTATCATTCTTTCAACTAACTTTTTTAAATAGCGAATAAGGAGTTCCATTGGAACAGGTTTTTCAAAGGGAATAAGAGAACTCATGATTTCAAAGGATTTTCTACGGGGTAGCTGCTTTACCGCTTTGATGGTCAGTTTTTCTTACACTTCATCATGTCCAAGGAAATACTTCAATACTGAATCAAAACTCTTTATTTTTAAAACTAAGGTATTATTTGAAGGGAAATAAACTGGACAGTTATTTTCTGCATATACTCGAAATGATCGTCATAACCAGGAGAGTACCGACACTACCGATAAGAAACCATCCAAAACCCTAAAACAAAGTATGAAAGAGTGGGTGTATGCAATGAACGTGTTGCAAAATTTATGATCGAACACCTTGGTTTTACCACTCATTCCGCTACAGGTGCAAAAATAGAAGCATTTAATGTGATTTATACTGTGGGTTGAGGTAGTCGAGTTAAATCAGTGGTAAGTCATTTTGGCAAAAGTAACCCTAGAAAGAACTCCGTTCCCGTCTTTGTGGTCAACAAATTGTTACCATGCTTGTTTCTGAGGATAGCGGCACTGAATTAACACATCACTGGGCCACCGCAGTTAGTTGTATGGGAGAGATTTGCATTCATGTCTGCATTTGACAGGCGCGGTAAACTTAGGTCCTTTATCCCGCATTTTGGATATCTCATAAACCGCTGGTCAACTCACCTACAATGACACTTGTCATGAGAAACAAATATTACCACGAGCTCCTTTAATTCAATGCAGACATCTCAACCTTTGCAGTACACATGTGCGTGTTTTACGCAGGCGTAAGCGAGTGGGCAAGAAAGATGGGCGAACTCTAACCACTAAAGAGAGAGTCAAGAAAAGCATCTTACGCTGACTGATACGCAGCATTCTGTATACACCGTTCCGCAGCAGTCATATCCATATACGATTATAGAAGGGGCGCACTCCTTTGCTAAACAATGCTGAAATATTTCAATTACATTCTTTATAGACATGAAATTGTACACCTTTTCTTACCGTATTTCCCCATGGCATGAAATTTACCATTGTGCTTAAAGTGCGGAAGAAGAGATCACTTAGAAGTCGTTAACTGTGCAGCTTTTAGGAAATCTGAAATGTGGATACCATTTGGACCACATTTCGGTGGAGTAAAAGCATCTCGAAAAAGCTGTGAAAACACCGGATAGCCAATGAGTTTTCTAGAACTTAACTGTTAACACATAAACAGATCGTAAGAGGCACCAACCGAGAGGTAAGCGTGGAGCAACAATAAAATGACCAACTTTTAAGCTATTTGGTATGTGTCGATATTATCAGTTTTAACGATAAAAGGCTTAAATCTGTTCATACACATTAACCTTCAACATGTAAAACGGTTCGCATGTAGTCTCGTGTAGGAGAAAGTGCTTCAAGTCGTTGAGTGCAACTATGAATGATTTCTTCTTTATTTAGAGTAACGCTATTTGAGCCTATTAATTCTTCTTTCCTTTGTTTAATATGTTCCGTTTTCACATATACTGTGAGGAGTTCTAGCATTTCTTGCATTCGACTCGTTTCCTCGCCTTAATCATTCACGAAGTTCTTTGAAGTTTTCGGGTGTCGATTCTTCACTTGCTTGAGGGTTCTCGTCGTCTTCGTGAATGCCATTAAGTTCTGGAGGGTTGATTCCGCCTAGAGCGCTGGGATTGCCGGGGCAAAGAGTTTTCATCTGGATGGCATGGAGACAATTGGTCTCTTATAAGTAACGATCAATTTTTCAGCCCTGAAGGCTAGGGACACTCGGTACGGCCTGGGCCTGATCTAACCAGCGTCGTACCCGTGTGTGATTTCGTCTCATACCTCAGCCTGATTTTTTTCAACGCGATACAGGCACAATCACCACACGTGTGGAGCTTTCTGCTACTGTTCTCCATCAAATAATTGTAAAGCAAGAAAAAAGGCAGAGCATTCGGCGACAATCAATTCTTGAAGAATGTGCTATGCATTCGACTTCATCAAGGACCGTTAATAACTAAATGCATATCTGACTTTTACAATGACTCGCGGTTGCTACCTATGTATCCAGGAAATGCTGCTACCCTCCCAGACAAAGCTGGCTGGTACCAACTTGTCGATCCCGGAGGTATGGAGGGCTTGATGAGCCTGTGGTGTGGAGGCGGGAAGCGACCGACATAAAAGGGTACAGCCGAGTGAATTCCTTATTTGAGGGGTGGTCCTTCCACTGGATTCGACTAGATGCGACAACGAACACCCACACCACAACAACGACCAGCTGTAGACCATCGACCCGAGCCAACGTGATTTTGAGGAAGGCGAAGGTGTTGAAGAACGTCCAAATGCGTTCTGCTTGCAACGCCATCATTGGCATTTACCATTACTCCCACAATGTACGCCATGCGTACAAGGCCGCTGACCAGCCAACTTGTGCTCTGTATCTGTTAAACCGCTATAGTCGGCTTATTAGTTTTCAGTCGCTATCTTTCTGACCCATGATACCTCCTTAGGCAATGGTGACACCCATAGATGCTCAAACTTCACGTTGCAGACAGCGTTATCCACGACCAGCAGCCTGACTGTGTTCCGTAGATGACTCATCAGTCGTTGTCCATAGCACTATCAATGCTCATGTAGCCTACTGTCCGCATCGATCATGCCAAAGTGCACCTGATCGCCACAATTATGATCTTTCTTAGCTCAGTCGAAAGCACGGCTCGTCTGTATCCGTCTCCGCCCCCAGCATACTATTTCCCTCAGCCACCGGACTGACCGCGGATAGTGCGAGTGAGACATCGCCCATGGCTAAGCAGCCGCTATTTTTATGTTGTTATTATCGCTATTATAATTGTATTAATGATGTAGTAATGTTCCAATGCAATTATCTCGTTATTAGCCTCACTTCACTAGTAGCCACAGCACCTCATATCTCTAACTTTCGTGATTCTTGTGCCACTACTTTTCTATCGTTATTATTATGTTATTAATATTGTATTTGTTTGTAAACGGTTTAATTACCCAAGTCTGAGCCGTGTCAATCGCTTTTCCAACTCAAGAAGATTCGCATGTTGTCTTCGCGCAACTAACTCTTCATCACAATGTTAGCTCTACCATGCAAGAAAGTTGTTGGTTATTGTCATGGAGGTTAATTGAAAGTCATTTTTAAAACTCTAATTGTTTTAAAATAAGCTACTTCCCATGCTACTAAAATTAAGGGTTACAGTTTTTCCTGCTGAGATTATGAGGGGAAACCGAGGAAATATCAGTCGTGGTTAAATAAATATTGTAGCAACAACCTCGTGCCTGCTCATCAAGCGGACAGTAATGCAGACTTTGCTTTACAGCTCTAGGGTATAAAAAAGCATAAAGCTCTAGGCGCTGATCAATCCCTGAGGGATCTGTCATGCCTTCGACTTCATTAGGCATCGTTCGGAGGTGATTGAATGCATATCTGGCTTTTACAAAGTCTCGCCGTGGCCTACCGATGTATCGAGCCAGTGGTGCCAACCTCCCAGGCAATTCTGGTTCCGATTTGCTGACCCCGAAGGGATGGAAAGCTTGGTGAATCACGTGAGCGGGGATCCAAGGTGTGTAACAGGACACCTCCGACCACTGCGCCACACGCGTCTTGTCCTAGGTGTATGCTTGAGATTTACGCTACTGTTTAGCATATGTTACTATGCTTCTGTTACAGGACCAGATTGATGTCAACATTTGGAAGTGTTTTACAGCATTTATCAGGTGGATTTCTGTATTTTTTGTAGCTGAACAGTTTTTGTACCATTAGATGGTTCATTACAGAGATTGAAATTGAAATAACTACCAATCACCCTTTACATACTAGCCATTTGACTCCTTCGAAAAAGTTTTTAGTCGTTACTTTTTATTTACTGTCTACTTTTTTTTAAATGGCAAGGTATGGTGTGAAATATAACCACAATGATGCTGAGATATTTGTAAACCTCCGGACCGATGGTGTCTGCAGTGGGGGAGGGAACGAATACGCTGTTACTCTTTCCGGAAACTAACGCACCCACCACCACAAAATACCAGTCCTTCGTTTCGCCTTACTTCGAGCCGCGTTATTGCCGAGTTCAATACTCCAGCTTAATTGGGTTTAATGCCGATTTGTGCTCTCCAGATCAATTTCGTTGACTGGTGACTGCTGATAGCACTTATAGGTCAATAACACAGCTGAGAGAAAGGTGAAACGAAGGAGTCGCGTGGTGTCTTGGCGAATACGTTAGTTCCCGGAAAGAGTGTTTGCGGTCCCCACCGCTAGCTCAGCGCAATCAAAGTTTTTAGTAATTTTCTAAATGCAGAATACACCTCGCCCAAAGCGTCGCACGCTCCAGCACTCATTTGATAAGCAATTGAATGATTACAAAAAGGGCAGCAAAAATCACTAGGTGGCAAAATAAGCGGCCACAGGAAAAATGAGTCACATATAACAAACCTCGGTATCCTGTTGCCAGATATTAATAATAGTTGCGAAGTTGGGAGCATTGGAAGCACAGTGGTTAGGGGTGGTGAAATATTGCTCGTAAGTCGCTAATTTGACAGGTAACTAGGCGAAGCTCCCTACGTCTTCAAGTTGGAAAATTTGCAACAAGGTTGTGTGGGATCAGCTTGCTCCCTTCAATCCACAAAACTGGGCCACTACCCTTGGTGAGACCTGGTAATAGCACAGAATGGCTATCGAAGCATTCCAGAGTGAATCGGATCGAAATGTGTTCAATGACATTTATGAAAAAAAAAGCCAAATCTTCATGTGGCAGCAGAACCCACTCGAAGGAACATAAGGCGTTTAGAAATGACGGATGAGAGAAAACGAATAGAATGAAAAGATGCTGAAATCCACGCAGTGACGCTGCGCCATGCATACGATCGGATAAATAACTGAATAGGTCAATAAACAATGACAGTGACAATGTATGGATTAGTTCAGAAAAACATTTAGACTTATCGTAATGCGTTAGCCGTTAGCGTTGCCTTCCTGCAACCCGAACAAAGTATGAAGAAGGGATTGTCTAAGTAGTTAGGTAGGCAGATAGATAAGCTACAAATTACAGTGTTCATTTTAAAGAAATCGCATGTTTATTTCCAAAAAGTGACTCTTTCTGAAGAGAAGAAGAAAAATCTGGCTAAGATTTCAAATCAATTTCGTTTCCGGACGACAGGAAAGAGCAGCACAACGAAGATGAGACCGACCAACCCGAAGACTACTCAGCCGAAAGTCTGAAAAAGCGTGAAATGAGTGACAGTAATACATTTTTGAACATCTTGCCTTCAACACTTCTCAGTCAACCTTGAAGAAATGCAAAGATGATCTAATGCAAAAATTCTGACCTAATCGTCATTTGCAGGCACAGTTCACACCTTCACAGCACCCTTCAGATCGTAATAGGGTCGGAATAGTTGGTCTTCTTTCGAAGTTACTGATATTTATTGTGTATTTTTTGAGTAATGGCATATCAACTTGAAATAAGCCGAAGTTGAAAGATGGATTAGTGCAAAGCCTTCTTTTCACTATCAAGTGGATCAGAGGAGCTCTGATACAACGAACACGCCACGTTTAGTGGCCCTATTGCTTGAGACGGCACCTAATCCCAGTCTTTACGGACGTGGAGGTCTTTAAACAATAAACCACAATGTTTCGATAGCCAGAGGAGTTGGTGTATCATAAATATGGTCGGATTGTAAAAGGAACTTTGTTCTATAGTTGTCTAAGTACATATGGTATGTGTACTATTATTTACCAAATGTTACCATATCCATCATGCAAACACAGAGCACCAGCATTGTGTAGTGTTTTTAGCAGTTAGCAGCACAAAAAACTATCCGGAAGACTATGACGCTGACAGAGGTCATACCGACCGATCGTAGCGCCGCACGATACTAATGATTTGCATTTGCAAACAACAGGAGGAACCCAGTTTTGCACTTGTCATGTAGCTTCAGTACATGCTTCAGTACAATTATTATGCAGTTCGGAGGAGAAGTCGGTGGACAGGGTATGCTACGGTACAAAGTGCTTTCAGCATTGAATAAAAAATATTACATTTTTAGACAGTTATTGCAGGATTTGCAATCCATCCTTCTTGTATGCGTTTTAAGAAGAGTCTTTTTTTCAAATGGTGCACTATTGTATATAAATGCAAAGCGCCGTTCATGCGTTTTTGCTTAGTATGATTGATTCATAGGGCACGTTTGGCGCAGTAGTTGGAGGTTCCTGCAACACACACGTGGACTCGATCCCCGCTACCGCGGTCCATCAAGCCTTCCATCTCTCCGGGATCAGCAAATTGGTACTAGACCTGTCTGAGAGGAGAGCAGCACTGCCTCGTTACATCGGTGGACCACCACGAGTTATTGTAAAGGTCAGATATGCATTCAATCACCTTCAAACGATGCTTAATGAAATCGAATGCATGGCGCATCTCTCAGGGATTGATTAACGCCTAGAACTCTGAGAGTGTGCGGAAATCCTGTTTTGACAAATTTGATGGTGAAGATAAGAGAGAATGTTCGCGGAGGTTCTTCTGCTAATGACGATGATGAATTGAATGAAGGTCTTTGTAGAAGCTAATAAACGTACAACTGTTCAAAAACATGCAGAAGATATCAATAACCATCTCAACTGTTTTTGGAACATCTAAAACTTGAAATCCGAAGAAGCCCAGTAAATAGAGTCTGTACGAATTGACTGGTCGCTCACTGCGGAACGCATGGGCGGATGTCGCGATATTGACGTCGCAAAGGTGGGACGATCAGGGTTACGAAACTGTGTTATCTACCACACTTGGTGGGCCTCCCACCTACGCTTTACACCTTCTTCACCTATCTGGACTAATTCCTATACTAAAATTATGAAGGACAAAGCTTTCGATAGCTATCAGTCCCTGTGAGACGCACCATGCATTCGATTTCGTCATGTATCGTTAGAGTTGACTGATTATATATCTGGCCTATATTGTGAATTGTGGCCACCGTGCGATGTGTAAGCTCAATACTACATCTTTCCAGACAAGGTTACCACCATTTCGACGACTCCTAAGGGATGAAATCTTGATTAGTCCGAGGCGTCCCATCCAACCATCTACCACGTATGTGTTGCAGGGCACCTTTAAATAATGGGCCTACGCGGGCCCATATAATTTTATAATGTTTAGTATCTGGAGAACTCCTAATTTAGCATATTCCGATTTTCTGCTCACCATAATTTCATCCTTGGTGGTCCATCAAGAGTAACGTAAAACGTTAGAAGATCCCTTGACTGTTTCCATACTTTTCGCCATAAAGTAAAGGGCACGTAGTAGCAAGTAGATTCGGACCTTTAGACAGACTGTTTAGAAGGGATCTTACAGTGAATGATCCGCTGCACCACGAAATCAACGCTCCGAAACATTCATATTCAAAGATGCCAATGGGTTCAGAATGCTTCTTCAGAGGACATTCCTGAAATATTTTACAGTCTTAACCCTTCTATTTACTGCCTTTTTCTTTATAATGGCAGAGTGTGTTTCGAAATATAACTCGTATATAATTCTGAGATATTTGCAATACTCCGGACCGCAGGTGTATGTGGTGGGGAACGAACGTGACCCGGGTCACCGATGGTGTGGTGGTGAAGTGCGCTACTCCCCACTAAGGACAATAGGGCGCGTTCGTTCTCCACCGCATACACCTGCGCTCCGGAGTTTTGCAAATATCTCAGCATTATATACGAGTTATATTTTACAGTCGTCTACAATGATTGTGAAATTGGCCTCGTTTTTCTTCATTATCAACTCTTTCGCTGCTCATAGTTTCACTAGGCCAAGCATTTGCAGCTTAGAAAAAGTCGTGCGCCTAGAAAAATGTGTTCAGCGTTTGGCAAATTATGAAAACATGAAGCAGTGAGATGCTTCGAGCTTTGTCTCAAGGAAAAAACGCAAGCTTTCGGCGCAGTTGAGAATAAGGTAGAAAGTAGCTCTCACCCCAATTTATACTAATTTCCAACTATGATATGAACTTAGGGTAGAAAGCACCCTACCGCACTCCAGCGATATCCTTCTATGAAATGATTAACATAGCTTTCGAATAGTTAATATGAATAGGAAGTGCCTTATGTTTAACTTCATTCAGTGCATGGTGGAGATGATTGAATGTATATTTGGCCTATACCATGTTTTTTATGAACCCCAAGTATAATAATAGTGCTTTCTATCTTCGCCGACAAGTTTGCTACTAATCATCCGTCTCTGAAGTGACGGGAGATTTCATTTGCCAGTAATGCGGTATCGAACAAACGACTACTTTTGTAATCCTTTGGAGCACCGCTAACTACTGTGCCACAAGTTGTATAATTTACTGCCGTCACAAGCATCTCTTCCGTTCTGGAGAAATCTGAGTCCGAAAGACAGCAGACATGCGTTTGTTTCAAAGCGAAATCTCCTAATGAAGACGTGAAAACGCTCATGTGAGGCTATCAGTGGATTTAAGGAAAATCACTCACACTCGGCCAGCACTCAGCATGAAGGGAGTGAAACAGACTCTCAAGTTGAAGCGACTCGCACCCGAACTTACCGACTACGTGCGTGACCATTAGAAGACTACGAAACGAACAGTAAACGTGTTCAAGAATGGTCATTTAGGTAACAAGGGTTTTATATGTCTTCCAGTGAGATATTGCTGGCCTCCGCATTCAAAGATGAGTATTCAAATAGTTATACTTCATCGCCGTTCATATTTTCTACTTATGGCTGTGTTTGCCAGTTATAATTCAAATGGATTTCCTGTGATAATATGTAGAGCCTTCCCACGGTTATGTGAAATATAAGCACAATAATGCTGAGATATTGACAAAACTTCGGACCGCAGGTGTCTGCAGCACAAATCGGCAAAGGCCGTTCATTCTCCACCGCAGACACCTGCGGTTCGGAGCTTTGCAAATATCTCAGTATCATTTTCTTCATATTCATATTTTCTTCATAAGATTCGACGATCGTAGAGGACAAGTAGCTGAAGAAGAACAGGACAAGTAGTGTTCTGTTTCCGTACCGGAACATCCAGGTACCTGTTCGCAACGAGATGGGACAGGACGACCAATCACGAGAACGAGATGTCGAAGGTCAGTTGATAACCCTTTTCACTTGTTCACCGAAAATCCCGTTTGTTCATCACTTTTCACTTTCGCACAAACCGAACTTCTCACTTACCTTCTTCGTCGTTTATCCCATTTCCTTCGTCCTCATTTTAAAGCGAGTTCTGTTTATCGGAAAGTTGAGATGAGTTCCTGTTATTCGAAAAATTCGATTAGTTTCGGAATGGTATACCGTACTTGTGTATTTATTCCTGATATTCATGAAATCTTCCCACAAAACAGTTAAGTACTTATTGCCGTCTAAATTGGAACAATTTCACAAACATGATTAACGTTAATTACTTGTGGCACGTAGCTTTTCTCGCCGAGTTGCGTGTGCTGAACCTTTGTCCAAAGAAGGGTGTTGCTTCGAAAATTATTACGTTATGGAGAAAAGCAATTCTCGGACCACTTTTCGAATATGCACTCTATAGACGTCGTGCCGGCCACAATGATTTTTCCCTCTTCTACAAATGTCTACTAAAGAAAACTTTCAACTCATTACGAGTAGATTGATTCAAAGGACCTTCTAGAATTATCGAAAGAAGCCTAAGAGTGAACTAAAGGTGTTTATAACAGGTATATAACTGCTACAAATAAGAGAACTCTAATCATGTGAACAACTTCCTGTGGATATTTAAAACGTTGGTATTTTACTGTGTTGTATATTTACCACTGACAATTTTAGGATGCATTGTTAAGCTTCGTTCATTATCTTCAAGCTGTTCTTTCTCCACTTTTGTGATTTTTTGACGAAGAAGAAGAAACTTTCAGTTAAATTTTTTTACGATATAAATAAAACCTATACCTGGCCTTTAAGCTCAAATGAAAGCTCTTCAGGGTCAGAGCAAATACCATGGTGCTACCATTGCTACTATTCCTTCCGTTCGTCGTCGCTGAGCCTTTCGTCTATGTTTATCCGGTAAATCCGAAACTTCATCCTCGAAATCTTTATCCGATTCAGAGAAGTCTGAGGTAAAATCACTTTCTTTCATAATTTTGAGGAAGCCGAATAATAAAAAATAAAATAATTAATAGTTTCGGAAAAACAAAATGAAGCGATCTACATAAAGTTTTCCTTCTAGGTTAAAAACCGTATTTTGCAGAGGTGTCGAGAAGATTCGAGATTTGCCGCGATCTGGAATTGTATATTTGAATCGTATCAAACCAATTAGTGAAGAATTTAAAGGTGCGCTAGTTAAGGAATGCAAAAAAATCCTATGAAATAAAAAGAAAACTAGAAAATAATCGCCTATGTTTAGAGCTCGATAAGACTAGTCCTTGAAGAAGCGATCGCCGTGGTCGCCTCCTTAAATGAACCTCCAACACTTTTGTAGTTAACAGTTTTGTTAGAACAAAACAGAGAAAGGTTATTGAGTAAGTCTTGAATGAAGATGGTGTCGAATGCCTAGGTAGTATAAAGGGATTGGCTTGCCCAATACACGGTGTTGAACCAAAGACTCTGTGTGCACTGTAAGGCACCCCTAACCACTGTGCTACACACTCGTAATATAATGATCTAGCCTGGTAAATATCAGTACAGAAGGGAGAAAAACGGAAAGATAGAAATGTTTCTTTTAGGTGTCATCGTCCATGGGAACAGCACATTCGTAAAAAGTGAAACATCAGGTCCTCTTGCACAGTTGCAAGCCAGAAACAATGATGTAAGCTTTCTCTCATAATATTCAAAAAAACGTTTAATTGAAGTCGAATTAGTTAAGGTCCACTGATTTAGGCATGGACCCGCTCGTGTGAATAAACGAATTAATCGGGAAATTTTTTAAACTGCATTCCAGACATTGGACGAATATACTGATAACCGTCCGTTCATCAACATGACTTCTATTGATTTTGACGATGCCGTCACTGTTGACGAGACCTCAACAGGACGACCATTTTCAACGCCGCCACCGATGAGAACCACTATCGCCTCGGATCCTAGGCTGAAATCTACCGTAATCCCTTTGCCTAGCACCAAATCTGTGAAAAATCTATTGGTAAGTTGTAGATCTTTGAGAAATCTGTTGTCTTTATTTTAAGATTTGAGGCCATGAATGTGAATGTTCAAAATTTAAAGAAACGAAAGGTTTGTCAACGAAAACACCGAGAGGAAAAGAACTCCAACCACAAATTGTTGGCTAATATAGGATGCCTGGGAGCATGCGTAGCGCGGTGGTTAGAAGTGTCTTGTGTGTAATACACATAGGATCGATCACGCGCTCCAGGTTCACCAAGACTTCTATCCCTCTGGGTTCGGAAAATTGGTAGTAGACTTGTATGGGAGGATATCAGCAATCGATACATCGGTAGGCCATCACGACTCGTTGTAAAGGGCACATATGCATTAAATCACCTCCAACCATTTTTAATGAAATCGAATACATGGCGCGTCTCTCAGGGATTGATGAACGACGAGAGCTTTATTCTTATTCAGAGGATGTTTAGAAAAAGTGGTTATTTTCGAGTGCACAGTGATAGAGAACTTCTCAACAACTGAAAAGAAAATCATTTAAAGAGAGAAGAACAAATCTTTTCAGAAATTAACGCTAACTAAGTCGTCGAAGAAAGAAGAACACGACTCGTCAGAAGAAGCTAGGCCGAATCTGATGCATTTGATCAACTACATCAGAACGAAGAATAAGGTTATCAACGGGGACATTTTGCTTTAAATAATCTGTAGATACCTCAGAATTGTGGATTTTAATTAAGTTGTTTCTGCTTTCACATTAATTGATCACATTTATAGGTGAATTTCATTGAAAAGGACCCGAAAGTGGAAACGATCAAAATGCCAGAGGTGAGCTTTTTCATCCGTCGTTTAGAAAGCTCCGTTGCGTTGTTACACAAAAATGTGCTAAAAACAGTTAGGAAGTAATATATAATTTTCTCATATCGTTTTTAGTTACACATCGAATAGAAGGACAAAATGACCATATTTTTTTCGATAAAAATGAATCAAATCAGTTGGTTTATCATTCAGCTCAACCAACGTCACCGGGTGGCTGAAACGCTTCATCATGGTGGCATGCGTAGAGCCAAATTGGTTTCATTGAGCCGAACTGCTACTTTACATACAGGTTAGACAAGGAACAACCGATAAAAAAAATGAAAAGAAGGAAGTGTTAAAAAATGCCAAAGAGGCACAAAAAGAAATTTCTTCTCATTTTGTTGCTAGAAGTGTGCGTATAGCGCAGTGGTTAGAAGCTCGCTGCTATGGATATCGTACCGGTAGCTAATTCGATCTTGTGCACCGGGTTGATCAAATTCATACTTTCACGGGTTTGGTTTATGTTCCACAGACTTGTATAGGAAGATAGCAGAACTAATTTAGTGCATGAGTAGACCACCACAAGTCATAGGAAAGGACAGGCACGAATTCAGTCACCTATAACGATACTTAATCAAGCCGAGTGCTTGGTGCATCCCTTAAAGATTTTTTTACTCTACACAACGAGTCTTTCACATCCACTGTTCGGATCCAAGCACTTCTCACATTCGATTCGTTTCTTCGCATTTCGTATTCACAAAGATCTTCCTACTTCCTAGCTGTCACCACGGATGCTGCTTGAGGATTTTCCTTTCGCCATGAATGTCATTGAGTTCGAGTCGATTGTCCTTTAAATCGTTGGACAACCGTGCTAGAGTCCTTACTTGAATTGCAGAGAGTGATTCTTTCCTGGACAAGTTCGGCACCAATTCTCCAACCCGGGAAGGATGAAGGGCCTGGTTGGCCAGGGGCGGAATCGACCCGGCACCATACTTGTGATGATCGCCATAACTACCACTGTGCTATCCGTTCCCTCCCCCAAGAATTGACCAGTGCCAAGAGCCCTATTTCCTTATTCGTTATTTCATGATGAGATTGCTTTTTTTTTGAATTCACTCCTCTGGACTAAGTGCTAGTTCTGCTCATTAAGTTGCGTTTCGTGCACTATTTCAGTGGCGTCATCACATTTTTGATATTAGTGTTACTGTTTTAACTTATCATTTACTGCCTACTCTTTTCAATGGCAGGATATGTTGCGAAATATAACCTCAATGATGCTGAGATATTTTCTTCGTATTTTTGTTGAGCAAACGCGAGGTGTTACTATTCTTTGTTCACGATTAAGCTGTCGTTTCGGCGGATTTCGCCTTCTTCAGAGCCTGGAAAGGTCAAGTTGATAGCAACTCACTCGGCCAGACGCCTCCATAACCAAACAAAGAAACTCCAAACCAAGATTTCAATCACTTTGAACACAGCTTTGCACACTCACCGCTTACTATGAGGCTTCCACTAAGTATGTCACGTAGAGACATTTTTATAGCACCATTTCCCCCAACGTTCTTTAGACAGCAAGAGCCCAATAATGAAGTTGATGTTAAATTTCGGATGTTTGCGAATGAAACTCTCAAAGCCCTTAACCACTATCGCGCGAAAAGATACAGCTCAAACCTCACTCCAGTGCAAAAACGTGGTATGGGAGAGGTACGAGACCTGATAAGGTTGAAAACCATAAGACTTTCCGTTAGTGATAAGGGTGGAGAGTTTGTCGTAATTCCT
>UYYA01001381.1:0-14870 GCA_900624975.1 Angiostrongylus costaricensis
GTGGGAGGGAGGGAGGTGCTTTCCGAAAAATTTTTCTCTTTGAAGACCATGGACAATTTCGATCGACGATGAAATTTCTACCACATTCTAATCCCGCCTCACTTCTATTGCTCCGGACTGGTAGAGGAAGTTGTTTACAATTTTATTTGTATTCGTAGTATAGTTCCCTTTTATTCTATCACAGGTTCGTGACGCATACAAACGCTTAGCTGCTTCGCGACGTTTTCTCAGCGAATGTCTGGCAAGTGGAATATCTTGTCGTTTTGATGTGGGAGGGAGGGAGGTGCTTTCCGAAAAATTTTTCTCTTTGAAGACCATGGACAAATTCGATCCGCGATGAAATTTCTATCACATTCTAATCCCGCCTCACTTCTATTGCTCCGGACTGGTAGAGGAAGTTGTTTACAATTTTATTTTTCTCCGTAGTGTAGTTTCCTTTTATTCCTTCACAGGTTCGTGACGCATACAAACGCTTTGCTGCTTCGCGACGTTTTCTCAGCGAATGTCTGGTAAGGCATGCGGTTGCTAGGCTAAACAAGGGTGATGATGAGTCCTGTTGTGCTACAATTACTTGTGTTGAACCTATCGTTCAGAACTGTACTGACGATGAGCCGTCCGAGAAGCGACAACGCGACGACGGCGAGGACCCTTTCGGACTCGATGACTTCTTTGTTCGAGTCTGTGGGCGTTCGGTGGCAATTAGAGGTTAATCGCAAGTCGTTTTATTGTGTCAGTATTGTTGAGATTGTGTTGCACTCGTTTTAGGTCAAAGGTGTTTACTTTCGCGATTGCGTCAACACATGTTTCCATTTGTGCGGCATTCGCGCTCAGCATAGCTGGTCGAGTGTTATATTACAATCTGTTCCTATCTTGTACGCAAGTGTTTTTTGGGTGGATCATTTGTTTTGCGGGTAGTACAAAATAGGTGTCTGTACATATTGTTGTGTTTGATGAAATAAATTATAATTCCTTGACGGATCTTATACAGTGCATTATAGGAGGATGAGAGAAGATGACAAGTACCTATTTCCAAGTCGATGGAAGATCGTTAGGCTTGTTGAGGGGTTCGTATTGCTTTTTCGGGGTTGTTTTGATCGATTGATTTTCAGTATTTATGATACGGTCGGACGTTGGCAGTGAATGATCACGTGCAGTCATATGTAACCAGTTTGTTCTTAGTTATTTAGCTTAGAAGGATTTTGTGGCATTATCCGTTTAGACTACCTTCCGGGGGAGTTTAAATTATTTACAGATTTGAGCAAGCGACGAGGGCTATAGTCGTCGAGGTGCTTAGAGTTGTTGCCACAGTGATGGACCATGATGTTTCTGTATAGCGGCGAGAGAAGGCGGGCCAAGTAATGAGGCTAGTTGGTTGGTAGAGGCAGATATAGATTGAATTCCGATTGCCGTCGCCTAGAAGTTGCGTGGTCCAATTTCTAAACTGGGAATATGTAACATATTTGTAAATAAGTGCGTGAATGGTAATTAAGCGTTTAGGTGTGGACAATTTCTTATCAATAATATTCATTATCGATCAGAGTGAAAGGCATTGGGAAGGAATGCTTCCTTGCCTAGTAAACCGAAAGGTGCTTTTATTGTCCCGAACAGTGAATTGGTGGATGGCGTCTTCTTCTTCGCTCTCCATTGTGGGGCTGATGTTTCGAATTGTGGAATGGCTTTTGATACGGTCTGTTACAATGTGGGAGTAAAATATCAAATGAGACGAAGCAGTACGGGATTATGTCCTTCAGCATACCTTTGGTAGTGGTAAGTGCGTCGTTAGTGTTGAGAACGTGAAATGGTTGGTTTTTTTATGTTTGGAAGTTTATGTGGTGGTAAAATAAACGATAAAAGAGTTCCCAAGATCGACTTTCTCTTAACCTCGGCATTGGAATATGAATGTGTCGTTTTCTTGTTCAGCAATCGCGAGGATAAAAGAGTCTTATTGATTTGTTATGCGCAACTCAGCTGATATTTAGCAGTTACTCTTTCTTAGTGATCTGAAGAATGATTGATCGTCAACCTGTTAATACTTGTGTCGGAACGTGGATCAACCGGTTTGCTGAACAAATCGTTCGTGCAGTAGTAACGCGTGTCTTCATCATTTCGCAGGGTATTCGTGCATTAGCGGTCGGCGTGTTCGCTTTGAGGCAAGCAATCCAACGTCTATAAGGAATGGAGTATTGTTGCTATCGTTGCGTCGAGGTCAGTTGATGAAGTGTGGAAAACATAGTGTTGAATCATTCAGTATCATCACGGTGTTACCGCGTTATTGTACACACTTTGTACATGAACACTACCGTTAGCGCTCTGGATAGTTTGTGCTAATTATCTTAAGTCTGATGGGGGTAAGAGAGGTAACGAGAATAGCGGGAAGCTTAGCTAGTTGTAATGCTCCCGACCAGCATTTTTGGTGAGTCTGCTTTTATAGTCTTCACCTGGAATTCTCACTTGGATACTTGAACGGTACATCCTCACTGGTTGTCTGGGCCTCAGAGCAATTTTCATTGTTTCGGTGTTTTGCTAGTTTATTCACTGTGGTTCTCTGTAGTCTCGAGGTCATCCAGGTAAAAATCTGCCCCAAGTCGTAGTCACCACAGGCAGTCACCGCCTTTGTGGATCAGAGGGAGGTTTGGCAGCATGTAATTAGCTTGATACTAAGATGGTGGTGGATACTGGTACTGGTTTACTCTTAGGTAGGCTTTCTGGTGGAAACGTCGGACTCCTCCTCAGCTTGGGAGACCCTACCGGAGGGGCAAATCGCCGCGCTGTACATCGCAGTCCGACACCCAGGTACACCTGCCAGGAGTAAGCCGATATAACTAGCGATTAATAAAGAAAACCATCCCGCATTTTCTTTCACTCGATTTGTTTTCGACTCTATTCCATCTATGGTATATTTTCCCTGAGGTGAGGGTTTACTGGAGTCCAGAGGTCACCTTAGCGAAGATCTACCCTGGGACTTCGCCACCAGAGGCAGTCGAGGTCCTTGTAGACCAGAAGGAGGTTTGCCACCGTGCGACCAGTTTGATAGCAGGATGCAGACGGATCCTGGTAATGGTTTACTCTTAGCTGGGCTTCTCGTTGGGAAAGCCGGCCTCCTCAACATGGGAGACCTTACCAAAAGGGAGGTGCTTTTCGGAAATTTTTTCTTTTTAAAGACCATGGACAAATTCTATCCGCGATGAAATTTCTACCACATTCTAATCCCGCCTCACTTCTATTTCTCCGGACTGGTAGAGGAAGTTGTTTACAATTTTATTTGTCTTCGTAGTATAGTTTCCTTTTATTCCTTCACAGGTTCGTGACGCATACCAACGCTTTGCTGCTTCGCCACGTTTTCTCAGCGAATGTCTGGCAAGAGGAATATCTTAACGTTTTCAAGTGGGAGGGAGGGAGGTGCTTTCCGAGAAATTTTTCTCTTTGAAGACCATGGACAAATTCGATCGGCGATGAAAGTTCTACCACATTCTAATCCCACCTCACTTCTATTGCTCCGGACTGGTAGAGGAAATTGTTTACATTTTTATTTGTATTCGTAGTATAGTTTCCTTTTATTCCATTAGAGGTGCCTGACGCATACGAACGGTTTGCTCCTTCGCGACGTTTTCTCAGCGAATATCTGGCAAGCGGAATATCTTGACGTTTTGATGTGGGAGGGAGGGAGGTCCTTTGCGAAAAATTTTTTGCTTTATAGACCATGGACAAATTCAATCGACGATGAATTTTTCCTAACATTATAATCCCACTTAACTTCTATAGCTCCGGACTGGCAGAGGATTGTTTACAATTCTGTTTTCGTTGTATGCTTTCGTTCATTTCCATCATAGGTTGACGGCGCATACCCACGTGAAATTATGAGATGCGTTTTCCATCGTGTTGGTATTTCTTGATTGGCAAGTATGACTATATGTATTCGATATTTCAGAAAAGGCGGCATATTTCGGCTGTTTCTCATCGTTCTTTCTGTACTCGGTGATGAAAGCAGTAGATATCGATCGTTGAGACTTCTTCAGTGAGCTCCATGTAGTCCTTTAGATATAGTTGACTTTAAATAAACCTTTGATGCCATTTATTTTCTCTGTTGATTTAAGGGCTTTTTTCTGCTTGTTTGCTTTTTTCTCAAATTGGTCCTTGCCAGTCGTAATCGCTCCTTGTCTGGCTGTTGTTGGTTCCCATGTTGTTATTATTGTTTTTCATGGTGATTATTATATTAACTGTTTTTTGGTTAACGTTACATGTCCGCCGGCTTGTTTGTATGTTTTAGGACTCCTGTCTTACTAATGCTTTTGAACCTCGTAGTAGTTTGAATGGTGTTCCTTTATGTGTTCTGTTGTATTGTATTGTATCTAGTTAATGTCCCAGCAGAACCGAGAAAGAAAACTGCTGAGTACTGAGTATTATCATAATTTACTGAATATGCAGAGGTTGGTGAACACTTAAAGCCAGAAGCCGTAATAAAACATTCTTGTACAGATTGAATCGCAGGATTGAACAGTGCATTTCTTGGGGCGGTTTTTTTAACCTTTAATTTTTTTCCGCTTAATCCATCGGTATCGTTTATAAGTTTGCCATTTTCTCCTCGCTTCTATGTACAGTATAGCGTTAGATACGTCAGTATTCAGTTCGAATAAACTGTAACGGAAGTCTTGATGGCACATTGCATTAGTGGCTCTCAGTTCGTACGAAAGGGTTGATTTCTTCGCTGCACGCGATCTACGTTGTCTGTTCAGCCTTTTAGCAAACTGTGCTGTCTCTCTTCTTGACCGTTTTGCCCCATGATTTGCGTTTTGTTCCTACTTGATTTGTAACTTCTTTGTTTTTTTTTCTGCTTGTTGTACATAGAGACCTTCGGTTATAATGAGCAACTGTGTGAAAGATGGAGTGGTTTGTGCACCTGGAGCTTATTTGTAGGGACTATTCGAAGACGAACCTATGTGCGATCCCAGCGAAATACGTTACTATCATGGGCGAGGACACCCGCTTAGCCTGTCCGATTCCAGAAGGCGAGCGTTCGTCTTTGCTGACTAACCAGTACAATGTGCTTTTCGATAAGAATGATTAGATTTGCAACGGATGAGCGATTCGAAGTATCAGTCTGCAGTCTGGGGAAGCGCTGTTACGACAGCCGCGTTTAGCGCAGCGGTAGCTGCGATCCAAGCAGTTAACGCCCGTTTGTTCGCTGTTTCAACTCGTGACCTAGGCTCGCCCAACATTTCACTGCTTAAACGGTTAGAAAGAAAGCGAACCAAATGGGATCCATATTTTCGCGAATATAGTGCAGGGACATGTTGAGTTTGGAACAATTGAGACATGTAAGTATCGATGGCATTGGGATTGATTTCTACCACGCAAAGGTGTTGCCTGTATCACCTGTAGTCCCGTTGATCGTCAAGTGACTCAATCGCACGCCAGTAAACCTTCCATTTTTCCCTGCCGCATGCGAGAGTGGCCCAGTGGGTTCTGCTCGCTCTTGGGACTCATGGTTGAGTATCATAACTTTCTTCTAAGCTTCTGTTGAAGAACTCCGACCATCGAGTTGGTGGTCTCCCTGTAGTGCGGTAAAAATCCAGAGGAATCAAATCACTAACGGCTGTTGCCCATCAGTTGTCGTTCATACGCATTACGTGTCCGGTACACCTAATCTTCGACTGTTTGGTGTACAAAACGGCATCATCGATTTTTTGATCGCTGACACAGGTCAGAGCCTCGAAGTTGAGTGATCATTCACCCTGCTTATGCAGCGACCAGGTTTCTGACGCATGCGTTAACGCCGGGAGTACCATCGATTCGAACAGGTGGGGACGGGGTCAGGTGCTTTTTGTGTTACTGTCTGCGTCTATCTCAGTTGATCCAAAAGCCTTTAAATGGATGAAAGTGAGACACAGCTGTCCTTTGTACTCTCGCGATAGTTCAATGAGTCTTGTTATCGTGTGGATGTGGTCCATCGTACTAAATCCTCTTCGAAACCCTACTTGCTCACATGACTGTCCTTCGTTTAGTGTTCTGTCAATCCTGTTTAGGATGACTCGAGTGAAAAGTTTGTAGACGACAGACAGCAAGCAGATTGGGTGATATTTGCCGATATCGTTTAGGTCATCCTTCCTGAACAATAGCACGATCTTGCTGGTCTTCCACTGAGTAGGGACCTTGCATTCAGACAAGTAACGTGTGAAGAGCCGAGCCAGTGTGTTTACCAGGACTGGCGGAAGGTTCTTCAGGTGTTCTGGTCTTATCCTCTCCGGACCTGGTGCTGTTCGATTTTTCACCTACGAAATGTAATGTTGGATTTCGGAAGGGAAAACTGGTGGTATAACATATATCCACCCTCGTTTTTCATTTGAGGGAAAGAGAACATGGCTATTGAAGAGATCTGAGTAGTACTCGTGAATGATTTTCTTCATTGCCTTTCTGGACGCTGTAACTGTTCCGCCTGAGAGACGTAGTGCAATTATCTTTGTTGGGACGGCTCGTTGATATAGGAATACCAAGTAGTTAGGAGAATTCGGTCGGAATTAGTTGCTCGCCTTTGTGTACGCCACGCGGGACTTCTTGTGATTAGCAGTCACAATGCCGGACACCTCAAACTTGTGTAATTAAACCGTTTATCATAATTATACAACAATCATAACAATACAACTCTACAATTAATGCAACAATGATACGGGTTATGAGTAGGCGCAGCCTGATCACTGGTGTTCAGGGTGCTTGTGAGTGAAGAGATTGGCATGACAGTACAACTGTATAATTAATGCAACGGTGATACGGGTAATGAATAGACGCAGCCTGATCACTGGTGTTCAGGTTGCTTATGAGTGAAGAGATTGGCATAACACTTTTACTACATGAGATGGATGTGACGCACGAATGCGGTGACTTTGGCAGCATTGCTGTGACATGAGCTAGCTAAGAGTGGAGCCGTTTATATACCTTTGAGCTGGGCGGAGTCAGATTACAGTAGGCGGACTTGGGCTACAGTAGGCAGAAAGACGGGTGCTGGAAACATTTCACAAGCCTTGCGATCTGATAGGGCGATATTCAAAGCCTAGGACCGTAAGTGCAGATATTTTACGAGATAGGCGCCAGCGAAATGTTAGACTTACGGCTATCAGATCGTCATAGAGAAAAGGTCATGGGAGAAGCATTTGAAATGTTTGGAAGGGTTATCAGATCGTAATGGAGAAAAGGTCATGGGAGAAGCATTTGAAATGTTTGGAAAGGTTCTAATTGATTTACATAGAGAAAATTCCAATATTCGTAAAGAATGTTCTCTATAATCTTAGTCTTGTAATTGGCCAAGCTTCGGTGGGTTTTGCGAATGCATTTTCCACCCTCTACAGCTTCGACCATTACTGCTGCTCTTCTCTCTTTAAGATCTTCCTTTATCGTCTGTCTGCATTGTTTTGCACGTTCGGACGTTAGTTCGCGGTTGCCTGTAGCTCGTGCGATTCCGCGCTGGCGTATCAGGTCGAGCGTTTCTGGAGACAGTCCTTTCTTGGAGACTTTCGAACTCTCAGCTTTCATAGCGCTAACGTGACGATGTTGAATGAGCCGATCGTATTCTTCGTCGATGATATCGAGACAGAAAATAAAAAAGTATAACGTTATAGAATAGACCCCGTTGACGATATGACGATAACGCCATGAATAACACCAACTAATGTTCGTAGGTTTTGGATGAATGCTTTCAATTACCACAGCAAGAATTTCTTACTAGTCCAGGAAGGTGTACAGTTCCTTAAATAAACAACCTTTTATAACCCAGGTCAATGCCGTTGACGGATGATTGCTGACGGCACAGATCGATAGAAATAGCTGAGAGACAGGCGAAACGAAGGACCCGTATGGTGTGGTGGTGAACGCGTTACTCCCCGGAAAGGACAATAGCGCGTTCGTTCCCCACCATAGACACCTGCGGTCCAGAGTTTTGCAAACATCTCAGCAACGTTGTGGTTGTATTTCGCCTAGTAACCTGCCATGAAAATTATAGAAGGCAGAAAACAAAACGTTGAACACTATAGGATAGTCATCATAGAGTAGCAAACATGCCCCATTTCAAAAACCGCAACGCCTCTGAAATTCTATTTCTCTTCAACCTCTAACTAATTGCTTGATGCCGATGCACTTGTTTGTATACCTGGATAGCCGGTCTTCACTGGTTGTGCGGACCCAGCTTAATTTTCACTTTTCCGGAGTTTTGCCGGCTTAGCAATTGTGGATCCCTGGAATCCTAAGGTCATTCTAGCCAAAATCTGACCTTCATGCCGACTTACAAAAAAAGAATCAAATCTTGGTCCTGTTTTTTTTCCCTCATCGATTCCAATTTTAATAGTTTCTGTCCCGTCTGCTCGTCTGAATTCTCGTTTTTAGTTGATTTAGTTATGATCGTTTTAATAGCTTAATAGTTCTGGAAGTCATTTTTGGTTATTTCTCATTTAGGATTCGTTTTTCTCGCCATTGAAATTTAGCACAAATATAGCTGATGTCATCATATATTCGTAAAGTTGTTCATTAACACTGGTGCTTGCAGAATGGTGCAGGGCTTGTCCAATGCAGATTTATCCCGACTATGGTTGCTTCGTGGTCGACATACCACGAAACAAGCCGTGAGTTCTTCGTTGATATGAACTTATTCGATAAGACCTACTACTGAAACGTGAGGGTTCTTTAATGTTCTTATTATTCTTGTTACTGATCAGGTAGAAAAGGCCATTCATTACGGCTTGCCGCTATGGCCAGAGGCTGTTCACATGGCTCGTTCATATCACCGGGCGAAGAAGGATTTGGCCGGCGGAAAGTGTAAGTCGTTGTTATGTATCGATTTGGTATTAACCTTCACACACCCACATATCGCGAAATTTTTTTAAAATCAAGTTCTGGTTTTCTTTTTCTTAAATTTTGATGAGACATACTTACCAAGACCTCATAACTATCTTCATAATCTCCTAATAACTCAGAAGATCGACTTTCTGTAAACCTCGGCGTAAATGATCGATGTACTTGTTTATATGTTCTTGTGAACTGATCCTACTAAGCTGATGCGAGTTTGGTATTAGTTGTCGTCGTTGTTGTTGTTGTTGTTGTTGTCATCGTTGTTGTTGTTGTTGTTGATCGATGGCTGACGTTGGCGTTTGAACGATTTCACCTTCCTCAGAGCCGTGCTGTTATGCTTTGGACTCACCAATCTCGCATCAGCTCAACAAGATCAGTTCATAAGAACATATAAATAAATGTATCTTCATTATCGTGCGTAGTGAGGATCGATATTCCATAGTACGCTAACTTTCGACATGTATTTGCGGTGTTTTATTCGTAGTTATGTTTCACAGTGTTTTTATTAAAAGATGAAAAGTAAGGTAACTTGGCTTAATCACGATAGCTTATAAATCTACTCATCGTTTCGTATCCGGTGTACTTTCAGACTATATAATCGGGTCGGAGTTCACCGAGACCGAGTATGACTCTCCTTACTGCTATCGCGAGCTAGGTGAGCGATCATTTCAAATTGCTTTTATACTGAAGAGCGTTATATAATGGCTTCTAATTCACTGTGTTTCATACATCGTTTAAAATGTATCATTTCACGGCCGGCGCCTGTAGCGCACTGTTTAGAGGTTCCCAGCAGTACACAGGGGTCGGTCTGAGAAGATGGTGACACCGAATTGATACAGCCGTAGACAACCGAAACCATTGCATAGGGCTAATGTGCATTGAGTCACCTCTAACAATAAAGATTGGTGAGGTCGATTACACTGCACATCTTTCAAGGTTTATCAACGCCTGGAGTTTTATCATTTTATTATCCTTAATTATTTCACGAGGGCGCGTGTAGCACAGTTGTCGAAGGCGGCCTGCAATACACATGGGATCGATCTCCGCGCCCCAAGATCACCAAGCCCTCCATACATCGGGTTGGTAGATTGGTACCAAACTTGTCTCGGAGAATAGCAGCACTGGCTCGATACATCGGTAGCACACCGCGAGATTGTATGGGTCCGATATGCATTCATTCACATCCAACGACGCCTAATGAAGTAGATTGCCTGGCGCATCCCTCAAGGAATGGTCAGCGCTGAGAGCTTTGTCCTTTAGCCTGTTATTATTTCACGACGAAGTAAACGAAGTCGTCATTGCGTCATATTTTCTTCTTGGTTTATTTCACTTCTATGTCTTTTTTCTTGACTGCTCTGTTTAAGCTCACAGTTGTACATTGTGGTAACAACTTTTGGTGCTTTGTGCATTGACTTCATTCATGTACGTCCTATTTTAAAGTGAAAAAGGAAAGATTTAGCTCTTTCTTTTGTTTTTTGTATGAAGATATTGAATTTCAGGACGTTATCCAGAGGACTGGGAAAAAAGGAATAACTACCAAAAAGCAATCGAAGAGCTGGAAAAACTTGAATTTTCCAAAGAGAATTCTTCGGGAGTGAATGCTTATGGTAATGCTTCTTTGTTATTTCAGTCACTATCGTTCTTGATAGGTCGTTGTTACAACGCCTGTTGTGCAATGTCTACAGGGAGTAAAGTGGGTTGAAATCAAACAAAATTTGCCCTCCAGTTATCCTCCAAGAACGTTTTTCTTAGATCTGGTCTGTAGCATCATATGATCCTAGAGTTGGTTTAACTGATGTCTACTGTTTTGGATGATCAAGGTTCCGTTAACTTTAGCATACTACTTAGTATTTTATTCTGTTGATGAACTGTTACGATCTTTCCTTTCATCAGAGCCGCCGTCTTTCTAGTGTATTTACAGAAGTTTTTTGTGGTATAATTTTTCGTATTTGCATCGAGTACGCATGCACTGCTAAATTTGACAGGACAACTACAGTATATTACTGAGTATCGAACAACAATGTTCGACAAGAGTTCATTTACCTAAAGAGATTTTTAAAAGAAGTTTGATATCTTGATCCAGAAGCCTCGCTAGGAATAAACTAATACTTGCTATCACTGCCGTCCTGGCGGCAGTCTAAGGTGGAAAAGACTAGTTACTTCTATAATGCTAAGATATTTGCAAAACTCTAGACCGCAGGTGTCTGCGGTGGGGAACGAACGCGTTATTGTCCTTTCCAGAGTGTAACGCTTTGTCAAGAGTTTTGCAAATATCTCAGCATTACAGAAGTTATACTTCGCAAGATACCCTGCCGTTAAAAAGAATAGGCAGCGATTAAAAAGGTTAGGACTAGTTACTGTTCGAATTTCTCAATAATTATTAGGAGTGCAGGTGACTCTTTGAATTATTAGGCAAACTCTATTCTATAACTATGTCATCTTCTCAACTTGTTAAGTATTCTAGTCTAGGGAAACCAGCGTTTGGCGAGTGTGTTGTAAAGGACTGCATGTGATCAGCATGTTAGGAAAAATGCGATAAGAGTTGTAAAAAACTTGGAAATTAATGCTTTTCATGAACAAATTCTTTTCCTCTAGATGTTTCTGCAAGAGCCTGCTTTGAGAATGACAAGAACAAGCACATCGAGTTGCTTCTTGGCGGTGTCAGTGCTGTTGAACTTGAGAATCTACAATCCGAGCGTAATTCTCTTGATATTTGCCAGGTATTTCTGTAATTGTTTAACCGCGAATTTTTCAAAGTTTCTCGCATTTTCACTTCCGACTTAACATTTAAGATATCAGATGACGCAATTTCTGAGTGTGAGGTTGAGGATGGGAGTTGTCGAAGTAATCCTGATCTTGTGCGCTGTCAACGACAGGATTTGTCGCAAATACTTATCCATGACAAAGCCGATGTATTTAAGGAGAAAACGGGAAGAAAAGAACTATGTAGCGAGCGCGAAACCGTGAATGATATTGATAGAGGACCAAATAAAGTATGTCAGGCAAGGAACGAAGAGTCAATGAATCATGGATCTACGAATGCTTCTAGTTTGAAGCAAGAAAGTACAACAGTCAAAAGGAATGTTAAAGATTTCACTCTTAAACGTCTCGATTTCTCGGCTTGTGAAGAGAAATTACATCGAATGTGTGAGGAACAATTTCTGAGGCCTCGTTCTCCAATTAGGAGTTTCGCACAAATTTTACCTAAAGAGGAATGGATATACCACTATGCAATGAGTAGGAATGATGAAAATGCACCAACAACAGCACAAGGAGATACATCGGTGAGCGCTACGTCTGAAGAAGAGGATGTTAAACTTAGTTCCGAAAAAGTTGTCGAAGGAATAAAGCAAGGTGTGGTTTTCTCTTTCTTCTTGATTATTTGAGCTATAATGATGGTTTGCTTTGTTTTAAGTACCAGTAGTGGTTTACTTAGCTAACAAATAGAACTTAGTTCGAGATTCTGTTTTCTTTATAGCGTTATCGAAATATGGGTGACAGTTCCCATGTTGTGGTATGCATCACTTAACTAATTAACGACAATTTTGTCTAGTTCTTGTTAAGTAGGAATATAACTAAACAAGAGGTGGATCGTTTCCCTTATTGTCAGTTTATTATAGTCAATGTTTAGTTGTTTAAAACCAAAGAGATTTTAGGCGAGAATGTTTTTTATCCACGTCCATCCATCTGTTCCTTGACTATAATTACTTTCCCATGGATTTTTTCTGCAAAAACAAATATGTTAAGGCTTGCTTTGTTAAAGTATTTTGCTACTAATGAACCCAGATTGGGATTAAAATGTGATTTCCAGGACACTTTTCCATCACACTCGGAACAGCTTTGGGATAATATCACAGTTTTGCAAAATTCAAGTTCTATCTTGACTTAGTTTTTGACCTCATTATTACAGCTGTCGCGTCCGAAGACAGCAGTGAGGAAAGTGAAGAACTTTGTGCAGACTCCATCCCTAGAGTGCTTGATGGAAGTGTTTCCGTTGAGGAGAAACCCAAACGGTCCTTCGTTTATCCTTTTGACGGTGAGATTTAACATTTCTTGTTTTTTCAAAGTTCTAGTGAACAGTACATTATGGACATCTTTCGTTTTCGCGTTTCATCCGTTTCCAAATGCTGTTATTTGGCAAGACGTCCAAGGTGGTCCATCCTTTCTTCTATAAGTTAGGATGCAAGTTGATGATTTGAACTTAGTTCAATTTGTTAACACAGTTGGTATATACGTAGAACGAGTTTTCTTTTCTTTTTGGTGGTGTTTTTCGACATGATTTTGATTCTTTCCATTTTCCATTGATCCATCGACATGGTTTGGCCCAATTCACTGTTATTCTGGTCTTATTCTTCCATTATGTGACGATCTCCACGATATCCACATGTGACGCGGTCTGCCGGGTTTCTTCGACATTGTTTGAAAATCTAAAGTAGCAACACTTGTTTGTTCTTGAGCACGCCTCGTCCTCCCCACAAGGTATCGCTGGAGTATCCAGTACACCGTACACAACTTTTCCGACATGGTTGCAATAACACCCCAAATTTCTCCTGGGTATTACGGTTACGTGCTTTATAATATAAAGGATTACGTAGCGTAGGATCAGTAAATTCAAGCACACAAGTGGTCCCCATAGCACACTGTTCATATCATACCGAGTTTTCTTAGTTTGTTACTCATATCCGGGGTTGGGGTTAGCGGAGCGAAATCCGAAATCACTAGTGATGTACCTCATCAGGAAGCAAGGGGGGCTGCTTTGATCTCCTCACCAACGCTTTCCCCTAATCCACGTTGGAACCCCGTAGTTCGGTTATCTCCAAGATTTCAAGAAGAATCGGCTCGACCAGCATTCTTGGACATCCATAAAGAAGAAGAAATCCTCAAGCAGTAGCCCAGACAACGTGTAAAATGTTCGAACAGGTTTGTGGAATATGAATGCGTGGAAAATGAATCCGTTGCAGGAAGCGCTGGGATCTGCGGAGTAGATATGATGACGGGTCATATAAAATAGGAAGAAAAACGAAAATATTCACATTCATTGAGCTTCCTACTTAGAAGTGGGGTATGACAAAGACGATAATGGAGTTGGCAGAATCTTAGAAACGACCATCTATTAAGGTAACCTTTTTGTCTCAATTGGATGGATTCATGCGCCAGTATTATGTAGAGATGTTCAGCTTCTGTACAATTTTGTCGATGTCCTTTACCTATTGTAGTACTGTTTCTTAGATGGGAAAGCTTCATAGTCGTATTTTATTTGGCCAACTAAGGCGGAAAATATGATAGTAGTCTTCACACTGTCAAATGCTTTCTCATAGTTAGTGAAAGTTAGGACAAAAACGATGTTCCTTGGAGATCGCTAGAACTGTCACTAGTTGAGTGACTGGTGGTTGCTGATGGCGCAGTTAAGTAGAAAACTAGCTGAGGAGAAGGCAAAGCAAAAACCTCATTGGTACAATATGTAATACGCAAGCCTCCCGGAAAAGGTAGTCGTGGCTCGATCTGACCTGAGGTCCAAGTTCTGCGAATATCTAGGCACTGTTAATGTTTTATTTGCTGCCTGCTACGATTTTCACGGCAGGGTATTATGCAAAAACCAACCACAATGATGCTGAGATATTTGCAAAACCCCGGACGGTAGGTGCATACGGTGGGAGTCGGACACAGTATTACCCTTTCAGGGGGCTAACGCGTTCATCACCGCACCATGCGCGTCCTTCGTTTCGCTTTTCTCTCAGCTAGTTTTATCTCGGCATTATTGTGGTTGCATTTCACATAATACTCTGCTGTGAAAAATTACGCTAGGCAGTAAATAGAAGTTTAACTTTCAATAGTGTTTGTACGTTGTGCATTCTGTCTGCGGAAACCCAGCTTGTTAGGTGTTTGAATAGTAACTCCCACGACCGACTTTCTATTAACCTCGGCATTGATCAAGTAATTCTTCGTATTTTTGTTGACCAAACGCGAGGTGTTATTATTCTTTATTCACGAATGAGCTGACGTTTCGGCGGATTTCGCCTTCCTCAGAGCCTGGAAAG
>UYYA01001382.1:0-14852 GCA_900624975.1 Angiostrongylus costaricensis
ATATATATATATATATATATATATAAACGATTATATTACGATTATATAACGATATATATAAACGATTGGTGGAAACTGCAAAGGCAAGATTTCTTATTCATAACTTTACAATTACACATTATATAAAGAGAAGATGAGGGAAGAGTTATTAAAGAAGGGGTGGTGTTTGGAAAGACGGATCTGCTAGCGTATTCGACTACGAACGGCAAAATCAGTGAGCGCGCAACGAAGGGGACGGTTAGATTTGAATAATTGCGGTAACAACAGTAATTGCTCCACACTATCCCTGGAATCAATGCTTCAGGACGTGGCGTTACGGTATTATCTATTCCATGACAGATAAGCAGATGTTAGATAAATTATCTCTCTAACCTCGGAGTTTTGACGCAGTGTAATATTTGTTACTATCCACGTTTGTTTGAGCATTTTTCATAATTAACCGCAAAAACTGATTGGGATCAACAATCAGTTTTCTTAACGGATACGCAACAACTGTTAGGAAGATTTCGCAAGACTTCAGGTGATGTTATTTGAAGTGAAACCCTAGTGAAAACCATTAATCACTTATTGGTTAGATATTGATGGAGGTGATAAAGACCACTACTGAATACCACCACGACCATCAATGCTCCCTGAAGCCTAAACTTATGTGTTTGAAATACAGAGAAAAATTTCTGTGAGGTTTTTTCTAACTTTCACGCACAGTCATTCATTTCTGCATTGATTGCATTCTTCTGCAGCTTTATTGTCATATATAGTGCATTTTATTACCATAGTCACTTATATTACGAGGTAAGGGTGAAGGAGAGGATAGAGAAGTGTTGGTGATCCCATTCATTACGGAGCCAACCCAACCTACGCAGTTTCAGGCTCGACGCCACACTGGGCCACTAAGTCTGCCAACCTTTCGAGGTCGAGAAGCCGGTGGCAGACATATCTGGGTCAAGCCGACTCCATCTTGTTCGAGTAGAGACTCGGTAGCACGGCTATTTCAGGATTACAGTAAAAAACGACTTGACTAGTGTTTAACGACATTCATAGCGAAGGCGAAAAAGTCCTCAAAAAGCAGCCATGACGACGCACAAAAAAATTGAAGACCTTTGTCGATGGTGGATTCGGAGAAACGAATCGGAGCAAGAAATGCTGGTATCCTCACAGTTTGATTCATGATTCTATACTAATTTCATACACGCGTTTTCATGTTATGTAATAATAAGGGAGACTACGATTACGTTTGATTTCATAATATTACTTATGTGTATGTGCACCTGCTATCCAACCATTTGTATCCTCTTAAGACCCTATTTGGTTATTTAAAAATTGATATTATTACAGTTATTGTTTTTATTATTATTATTCTATTATTGTCATTATTACTGTTACACAAATTTCCTAACCTATAGATAGGAGTACAACATTCTACATCTCCTCCATTTGTACCTATGACACGGTTTTTCACTTATGTCACACGAAAAGTTACGGGGTGTAATCCTGGAGTCTCCCCATCTTCAACCATTGTACTTTTTATACTTTTCTCATCTTAACCGACCCGCAACTTCTAAAAAAAAAATCTAGCAAGATTGTTTCCAAAACAGTATGCAAGCATTGATAAGTTCAGTTGTAAACCCATGTTTTGTCCTCTCATCGTACACTACTAAGTGACTTTAATTTTTGTTAATTAAGCTTTGTGTTTGAATGATATGTTATTTATTCCTTGTTCTACATAAACAATTCATCATTGAGGTTATCTTTTAATAATGCTAGTGTTAACTCTTACATTTTCGGTTATCTGCACATACTAAACTCAGTTATTGGTTTGTCGTCGTATTATAGTTTATATAATATATATATTTATATATATACATTCCAAGGTTTATTAACCCGAGTTAGAGGTAGCGTAGTGGAGCGCGAAAAGTCTTAAGTGATAGAACATAGAACATTTCAGCAGCGACACCTTTGCAACATGCGTTGTAATATAAGAAAATATTAATCTAGAAACGCAACTAAGCCTAAGGACAATAAGAAAAAACAGTGATCTGAAAGAGACAGGTGATTAGTTCATATTCAACGGTAATGTTATCGTGTCATAACAGTTCCATTTGTAATTTCAAATGAAAGATGTATAGGTAGAAAATGAATATGAACCTGTTTCATAGAAAACCTTACAAAATAACGAAACCGTTTCAAACCAACATGGGAAACCAAAAAAAGCAAACATCGTTGCAGCATCTACTTCTTGCTTCTTCAACAGTGTTTTAAATGAAAATGTTTCTTAAAATCTTTAATGAGATTTGTTAAACACATTGCTCGACCTAATACTGGAAAAAAAACTTTATAAATAATTTAATTATAGAAATATGATAAAATGGTAAGAAATAGGAAAACCGCATGGGGCGCGGTGGTTTAAGGGGCCCTACAACACACACGTGGAATCTATTCCATCGCCAATGGCCAATCAAACCTTACATCTTCCCTGGGTCGGAAAGTTAGTGGAAGTCAGTACCAGACTTGTCTGGGAGGAAAGCAGCACTGGCTAGATACATTGGTAGACCACCGCGAGCCATTGTAGAGGCCAGATATGCATTCAATCACCTCTAATCCATTCTTAAAAAAGTCGAATGCATGATGCATTCCATAGAGACTGATCAACGGCGAGGGTTTTATCCTTTATCCTTTAACTTTACAAGGTGTCTAGATCATCTGCATCACCTGCAGTCCCGTTGATCGTCGGGTGGCTTGAGAGGGAGTCAGTAAATCTTTCATTTTTTCCTGCCGCGTGCAAGAGTAGCTCAGCGGGTTCTGCTCGCTCTATGGACTCGTCGAGTATCATATCTTTCTTCAAAGCTCTTTGTGAAAAACACTGACCACTGGGTCTGTGGTCTTCCTGCTGTACTTTACCATCCCAAAGAATTCATTCACTAACGGCTCTTCTCCATCGGTTGCCGTTCACACGCATTACGTGTCCGGCCCACCTTATCTTCGACTGTTTGGCGTAAAAACGGCATCTCTGATTTTGGTCGTTGACGCAGATCGGAGCTTCGAATCCCATCTCTTATTTGTGTGTAACGGGATACCCGTAGCATCGTACTTTCGATTGCGCACTCGGTAACGCTGAGTGACCTTTCATCCTGCTTACGCAGCGACCAAGTTTCCGACGCATACGGTAGGGCAGGAAGTACTGTTGGGTCGAAAAGTTGGGCACGGAGTCAGGTGTTCATTGTTCTCTTCAAAACATTCTCGATGCTCATGAAAGCTCGCCAAGCCGCTCGTTTCCTTCTGCTCAACTCTGGAGCTATATCGTTCATCATACTCGTTTTCTGACCTATATAGATATAACTGAAACATTCGGAGATATTCGTTTCGTCAAACGTGAATGGTGCATGCGAAACCAATCCGTTCTTCATAAACATCGTTTTTGTGAGATTTAGTCGAAGGCCAATCTTTCCACAGACTTCATCAAAGTCGTCAAGCATACATTCCGCTGGCTAATGCTCGGTGTTATAAGGACGATATCATCAGCAAAACGAAGATGGTGTAACTGCCGACCATCGGTTTTCACACCCATATTATCCCATTCCAATGTCCGCAAGACGTGTTGGAGGGTGGTGGTAAATAATTTTGGCGAGGTGGTACCGCCTTGCCTTACTCCTCTTTTGAAGTTAATGTTAATATCGTTGTAGAATGGTGATATCTTGGTTGTGAAATTTTTGCACAGCTCACGAACAATTTTATGTACTGAGTGGTGGCTCCTTAAATATCAAGGGCTTCCATGACTGCTTCTATCTCAACTGAATCAAAGGGCGGTCTCTTGCACTCTCGCGATACTACAATAAGCTTTATCTCTGTGTGGATGTGGTTCATCGTACTAAATCCTTTTCGAAACCTTGCTTGCTCACATGGCTGTCCTTCGTCTAGTGTCCTGTCAATCCTGTTTAGGATGACTCGAGTGCAAAGTTTGTATACGACAAGCAGTAAGTAGATTAGGAGATAGTTGCCGATATCGCGTAGGTCACCCTTCTTAAACAATAACACGGTCTTCTTGGTTTTTTTATATAGTAGGAACCTTGCATTCAAACAGGTAGCATGTGAGGAGCCGTACCAGCATGTATACGAGGACTCTCGGAAGGTTCTTCAGATGTCCTGGTCTTATCATGTCCGGACCTGGTGCTGCTCGATTTTTCACCGACGAAATAGCATGTTGGATTTCGGAAGGGAGAACCGGTGGTACAACATATCCATCCCCTTTATTTCATATGACGGAAGATGGACGTGGCTATCGAAAAGATCCGAGTAGTATTCGCAAATGATTTTTTCCATTGCCTTTCTGGACTCCGCAACTGTTCCGTCTGGGCGTCGGAGTGCAGTCATCTTGGTCTTGTAATTGGCGAAGCTTCGGTGGGCTTTTGCGAATGCTTTTCCCAGCCTTAGCAGCTTCGGCCATTACTGCTGCACTTCTCTCTTTAAGATCTTCTTTTATCGCCTGTTTGCATTGTTTTGCGAGTTCGGGCGTTAATTCGCGGTTGCCTGCAGCTCGTGCGATTCCATGGTGGCGTATCAGCTCGAGTATTTCTGGAGACAGACGTCTCTTGGGGGCTTTCGAACTCTAAGCTTTCATAGCGCTAACGCAAAGATATTGAATGGACCAATCGTATTCTTCGTCGATGTTATCGACAACGGCATCTTCCCAACTGCCGACTAAGGTATTGAATAAAACCCAGTTTACGGTGGTTCCGAGACATCGGTTTTAGAATTTAGCGGCTTTTTCACTTCCCGCGAAAAATAGAATTTGCACGAATGAGCCGATGGTCTCCTTCTGTGTAGAATTTTGGGATAACAGCGAAGTCGGTTCGCAAAACCTTCTATTTACTATAATGTGGTCTATTTCGTTATGGTACTCTCCACTGGGAGACTCCCACGTCCCACGCTGAGTGTGGGGCTTCTAGAACTGTGAGTTTCCATGGATTGACTTAGTCGCCATGATAAACTCCGACAGCCGCTCACCCTGTTCGCTCCATTCTATGGGTCCCAATGTGACGTTCTTCAAACGTTTTTCTTGGTTTGATCTTGGTGTTGATATCTCCAATGATGATCTAGAAGAATGAGTGGTCTTCTCTGTAGAACTTCTCCAAGTCCATACAGAACGCTTCGACTTCTTCTTCGTCATAGTTTGATGTCGGCATGTAAGCGCAAAGATTGTTAAAGCAGCAATTGATCCACATCTTCTTAATCGTAAACGTCCGATTCAGGTTGTAAGTTGTTAGAATAAATCGATGTTCATGGACAAACTCGTGTTGACGAAAACGCCTACGCCGCCGACTCCTCTACAGTCTCATGTTCCGAGAAACAATTTCGCTCTGGTGTCATAGACGGCTTTGAAATGCTGGCGACTGAAGAAGATCCGGCTCGACACGAAGGCGAAGACGCAACGTCGAGGCGAACAACAAGCAGGGACCATCGACTCGGATCACCGGCTCTGAGGAAGACGAAGACGTCGAAACGTTAGCCGAAAATAAATATATTTATCAACCTCGTGTAAGCTTATCAAGAAAGAATACATATTGATTAATCACACCGAGGTTTAGGGAAGGTCGGTTTCGAAATATTACTACGCTTTGTGCTAGCTGATAACACACCGACCTCTGCACGATGTGCGCAATGATGTATGTCCGGAAGAAATACAAGTTGTTACCACCGGACATTGTCATTATATATCCACCATCAGCATCGTGTATAAAAGGGCATCACTGAGTGAGGATGCCTCATTCGAGAAGATGGCTCACTGAAGAAGATCCGGCTCGACACGAAGGCGAAGACGCAACGTCGAGGCGAACAACAAGCAGGGACCATCGACTCGGATCACCGGCTCTGAGGAAGACGAAGACGTCGAAACGTTAGCCGAAAATAAATATATTTATCAACCTCGTGTAAGCTTATGAAGAAAGAATAAATACATATTGTGTTTAGCATATTTGATTCCAACGTATAGCTTGTTGGTGCTCTGAACGTGGAGGCTGGGTCTGCTTACGGATAACTTGCCAGGCTCTCCCAGAGTCGTCATGAAGCTTATTTGTTGGAGAGAACTCCTAACCGCCTCCCATATACTTCCCCGTCATTTGATTGCAGGCTTTTGGCCGAATTGACTCGTAGAATACAATCCGCATAAGCAAGAACGCACCCATGCTCGCATGCATGAATACGCCTATTAAATACAGAAAACATGTTCCAATCCGCACAGCAGAAACATGGAATCCATCTCTTGGATCCACCTGCGTTTCAGGGAAGCAAAGGTCGCTTTTGGTCTGCGATTAACCCGCTATCCGCCACCTGGCAACGCGCCACGTAGCCTCGCGACTAACCGGGTCGAGATCCCTCATATGAGAGGGATCCGCGGTTTTGTGTCTAAATAAAAATAGCAATGCAGATCTACAGAAAAAAATGATAAGCAAAAAATTTTTTGATTTGTAAAGCGATGCTTTGTGGAAAGAGTTTAGTAAAAACTTCTCTTTTTTGCTACTCTTTGGTTCCTTTACATGGTTTTTGGTTGCTTGTATTTTATGAAATTTTACACTTCTTAATAGCAGACGGAATTTTCGTTCGAAACGTCAAGTATTCCATATCGATGTTGGTAATGTACCACTTTGTCGTGATTAAAGGCTGCCCTTAATAACGACGAACAGTGAAGTTTAGAGGACAGCTCATCGTAGCAGCGTCACTCATACTCAAAAAGTGTTTAATACCTCTATACTGAGAACCAGCAAGAGTAAAGTGAATGGGATGACAGAGTTCTACGAGCTACTTTTGGCTACTGTATTACCGTCATGGTGAAAACGGTCTCCATAAAAGGTGAGATGCTCTTCGCGCCTACTCTATAACACTTTGCCGGTAGAGCAGATCTGGTGCGTGATTGAGATGAATGAATTCGATTGATCCAACTCCAGTAATTCGATGCTTAACAGAACTAGAAAGATGGGTCCAAAAGCCGTAATCAAACTAGCAATCGATAGTTCACCATGAACTCTTCAATTAGACATACATTTGCTCAACATCACAACATCTCACAGCTGTCGCGCACTCCCACACTAAACTGCAGCTGCTGAAATTGTAGTAATATCGCACTAGAAGCAAACATATTCAAGCAAAAAACTCGGAAATTTGGTTATTTTCGCGAGGACCCTTTCATTTGGAAAACTTATATGAAATTAAGGAAAACGAATTGTTAGTATGCTGGGTGGATAGAATCTGTCGAGGTGGTAAAATAACATGAACCACTACCCATGGTTTTCCGAACTTTTTGTTTAGAAGTTTTAGAAAATAAGTCCTCAAAATTTCGGATTTGTAGCGTCAAGCAAGAAAATCGAATAGAGTTGGATAAACCTGAAAATTGGTCACTTGACGCCAGTATATCAGCTACTTAGTTATTTTCACTTTTGGCATATCAGCTTATTTACACTGCTGGAAATATTGTGCATATCTAGACAGTTACGTAACTTTAAGAAGATTTCCGAGAAAAAATACTCAATGTGAAAGAGCAGTGGTAGAAAATCACCCCTATAAGGTAGTCCTGGATAGCGTAACTTTCAGTGGATTGTCTCCTTACGAGTAATCTGTAGCAACAACGAAAAATAATAGAAGGTTAGTGGATAAACAGCATCAAAAAAGTTAAGAAATTGGCTGTGATGTGTTTACTATTCTTAGAGTAGAATTATACTACGCCTTCACAAAGTATTCAAAATGTCCGCTCTTTTTAGTTCTGAAGAGGTTTAGGACAAAGAAGAATGAGAATCAACATGCACTCAAGGGTAAAAAGACGAATTAATCCAGCTCTTTGACCTTTACTCAAATAACGATTGGAAACTTGGTGTTTTTTCTCTTCATTGCTCATTTTCCTTTACTACTGCTTCTTTATTTCCCAACTTTTTTAAGCATTTCGACCAGAGATCTATAAAAGCTGGTTACAGCATCTAACATGACGGACACAAGTTACACCCTTGCAGTGATTTAGGATAAAAAGTAAAGCTCTCAGCGTTGGTAAACCCTTGAGGGATGTGCTGTGTATTGGTCGTCATTAAGTATCGATAGAGTTGAACCAATATCTTTTCCATTACGTTGTACCAGCACACTGATATGTTATGGCAGAACTACTGTCTTCCACACAAGTCTTATACTAATCTGCCAATGGAATGGGTGGCTTGATGATGCCGGGACGTGGTATAAAGGCCCAAAGACCACCTGTGTATTTCAGTGCATTATTAACCACTGCACTATACTGGAATCATTAGTGATGTGCTCAAAATTTCTTAATAATTGGTGAACAATTACAAAACGAGAAGTGGCGACGGTACAAAGAATATCACAACGATAAATATATATGTCTACAGGCATTATGTAAGATTACCTGTGAATTTTGTAAACATGAGAATAACTTTAAAAATGACATGTCTAATACTATAGAATAACTGAAAAGAAAGCCTCACCAACTGATTTATGTCGGCTCGCCCTTCGATATGAATTTTTGGTGGAGGTTTATTTAACGCTTCGTCATCCGAGTCACTACTTACAGCGTAAGGGTCCTCTAGGTCAGCCATTGTCTTTTGAAAGGACCTGAAATTTATTCATTTATGCACTAAATGAATTTTGGCGGCTGTTATTGAGAAGAACAGCTTAAATTCCTATGGTAGTTAATTTTGATGACAAGATAATACTGTGAAAGCTATGAACCATTATAGGGATGCACCAATTCGACTTCATTCCTAGCATCGCTTAGGTGATTAAATGAAATATCTTGCCTACAGAACCACTTTCGGTGGTCTGTCAAATCAGTGCAGCTATCTTCACATACAGGTCTGATACGAATTTGAGACTCTGGAGTGGTGGAAACAGTGGTGAGCTCTAGACGCTGGATCGAACCAACTTCAACGCGTGCATTTCATGGCACCTTTAACTGCTATGCTACAAGTAACAGGTACCACGGTTCTGCTGATAGCAGATCTACATTTTTCGACCAACCATGTACCAACGATTAAGGCACAAGAAGCTTATACTGCGAAAAGAATCACTTGTACGCAGACGTTGACTCAGTTAGGTCCTCTTAGTATATTTTATTTCATTTCAAATTCGGGTAATAGTGATCGAAGGCGGCTTGAAAACGGAACAGTAAGAATCGTTTAGCTCTCAAGATGAATCTCAGTACAAGTCGTGGTATAATGAGCTTCAGGATCATTTCATTATCCTATCCAACACTCTTATAGACAATCGCTCAATTGCATTTTTATGAGCAAACACTGATGAACTGTGATGCCAACCAACATCACTAAACCAGTCCTGACAACTTATGTGGATATATGAAAACGCAAAAGAAAAGATAAATAGAGGAGGGAACGACGGCCAGTGAACTACGTTTACTAAAATCGCTTCGAACAAGGCAGCCAACTTGGTTGAATGCGTTTTCGAATTCATCCATTAAATAGAAAACGTTTCCTAAAAAGTAAAATTTTCCACAAATGTAATCACCAGTCTACAAAAATCATTGACTAGACAAACTCTGATCTTCTTTACAAACGATTTTCGAAAAAAGATATCTAATTTACTTTAACGAGAATATTTTTATCAATAGTTCTTCGTATGAACGTTGAAGGGAATTAAACCTAGAGCTACGTCAGGATCTCTTAAAAATGTACGTAAATGAAGAAGAAACCTCGCTAAAGGTATCAACATTTAGCACTACAGTTATACGTTACAACATCAAGAAGGTGAATTTAAGAAGAATCTGGTAGGTGAGAGGATGTACGTGTCTTTGCGGAGGATCCGGCAGCCCACTGTTCGCTTTACAACATCAGCGGAGCTGAAGCCGAAGGAAGCGAGATAGAGCAAACAGTAGCGAATAAGAGAGCTGAGAAAGATGACAAGGAGGCAAGATAAGTTATGAAATAAGTTCAAAGCTGAGAATAGTACTGATTGGAATGGTAAGGAAAGAAAGAACTAGAGCAATAGTGAACCTGGTTGATCAAACACCATGGAAGAGTACTAAATGAAGAAAACGAGTGAACGAAGAAAAATAAAACTATTTAGGGAAGATTAGAAAAATCGGCTTTCAATAAATTTTTTAATGAGTAATCAATTTATGTCTTATTAATTGTCCCTGTTATGTCAACACCAGACTACTATCATTTCTTCCTTAGATATGAAGGCTGAAATTTGAGAGAGGTCGACTCCTTCAGAATTGAGGCATATTATAAATATGTTTTACTCAGTGAATATTCCCTAGTTATGACAGAAGGCTAATTTATACGCTAAGCTAAAATTCATTAAAAAGAACCCATTGCCTCTTAAACAACAAACAACCATCACTCTGTGTAAACCAACAGGTTGCATTACCCGTTTGGAGAAGAAAACAATTTTTCTCAATAGGCAGATTTTTTGCTCGGTTTAGCAACCAGATCTTTATAAAAACCACTATTTATCGAGAGATAAAACATAAATATTAAATACGTCTAGGCTCTATAGAAAAAGAAGTCGCCGGAGGTCAGCCATCATATCTCAAGAAAAAGTGATGACAACTTCGTATTGTAATCACAATCTTAACCTTTTTATTTACTGCCTATTCTTTTTAACAGCAGGGTATTTTGCAAAATATAACTATTGTAATGCTGAGATATTTGCAAAACTCCGGATAGCAGGTGTCTGCGGTGGGAAACGAACGCGCTATTATCCTTTCCGAGGAGTAACGCGTTCACCACCACACCAGGCGGGTCCTTCGTTTCGCTTGTCTCTCAGCTATTTCTATCGATCTTTTGCCATCAGCAATCACCCGTGTTAGTTTAACAAAGACAGTTTGTAAGATATAAATTAAATATCTAGTGATCATGTTTAGATTTTATGTACAGCCTATCCTTTTCACACCTGGTGTTCTGATTTCGCTCCCGTCTCGGCATCATTATTTGGTGGTAGTTCAGATCAATGAGCCAGATGGAGCAAAAGCTATTGACATGAAAAATAAAAACGAGAAAGAAGGACGTGAAGACCGGCGAGCATAAAAGAATGTGTGGAGTTTGAGGAATGAAACAAAAAAGCAAACAGGGAAAGGAATTATTACAAATATAGGGAGGAAATAAAAAAAGAATTCTGTACAGAAAAGTGGACATATCACAACTTCCTTGTAAAGTTATTGATGGAGGAGAGTGTGTTACTACCTTGAATATATATATATATATATATATATGTATATATATGTATATATATATTATAATGTATCATATATATTTATATATAATGCAACAAAACTCTAAGAAATTCAGATGTGCAGCGTTCCGGTTTTTTCATGTCCAACTAAATCCTGTCTTTATTTCATATGTTTTGCATTGGAGAGATGTCAGGTAAGTGGTGGGGCCATCGAGACTTCAACTCGTCCAACTTTCATCGCATTACTTATCCCACATGTTCTCTAGAGTGTTACCCTTGGAAAGGAATGGCCCTTTTTAACCAATCCCAGACATATTCACAGCTGTTGCTGCCAACTTTACCGAGTCGCCATTGTTTTATGTTGTCGTCGTTCCCTCAACATTTAAGACATCTCATTAGGTGAATTTCCACTATCAAAGTAGAAGTGCGATCAAAAGCCATATTCTAGTGCAGATTCAGTTTTGCAAAATGTTTTCAAACCACTTTGTTAGTCAAATCATTGAAAGACATGCAGTTGGAAAAGAAGGAATATATGTTGATTAGTAATGCCGAGGTTGAAGGAAAGTCCGTTTTGAAACATTGTCATTGCTCTTTGCTAGCTGATAATGATATCCATTTTTGCAAAAATAACTGTCTGGAAAAAATAAGTTACTATCACCGGGCTACCAACCATCAGCATTCTGCATAAGAAGGCATCACCGAGTGAGTATGCCTCATTCGAGAGACGGTCCGCTGAGGAGGAACCAAACTCGATACGAAAGCGAAGACGGCACATCGAGACGAAGAAGAACGGTGGACTATCGACTCGGATCGTCGGGTCCGATGAAAGCGAAGACGTCGAAATGTTAAACGAATAAAACTGTTTATTAACCTCGTGTAAGCTTATGAAAGAAAGATTATGTGTAGTTGGATTCTTGCAGCACACAACTGTTATCATTCATCAGGGTGGGATCGATAAATGGTTCACTTTTATAATGTAGAAAGGCGTCTGGTGAACTTACCGTTACCGATTTTCCTGTTATTCGCTTCAGTATCTATTTATTAACTCCATTCAGTGTTCGAGTGCCTTTCAAATTACAAGAATATTTCGTTTGCTTTTTGTTGATTTTATGAGCAATTTTTCTTCCAGCCGTTTATCGCCTCATTGTAGCTAGGAGGTGTTCCTGGGTATCGGGCTGTGATCTCCCAAGCTAAGAAGAAGTCCACCGCTTCCATCAGTATGCCCAGCTAACAGTAAACTCTGGGGCAGACTTTGGCCAGAGTGTCCTCGGGACTCCAGGGAATAGCAATGGCAAAACAAGCAAAATATCAAAAAATAAAAATTATGCTGGGGCTCACACAGCCACCCAAGTATGAGAGTATAAATTTTGAAGTTTTTTTTTTTAAAATCAAGCTTTATATGTAAAAGAATGAAAGAGTTAAGCGTTCCACGTTGATCAATCTCAGAGTTAAGCAGCATTCATTTGATTTCATTAAACATCATAGAGGTGGTTGAGTACATATCTGGCCTGTACTATAACACGCAATGTTCTACGGATATACTATGTCGGTAGTACTATCTACTCGAGAAGTCTGATATCAGCTTGTCGAACCTGCACAGAAGGATGGCTTCATGAGCTTCGATAGGATCATGCGAGAAAATGCGCATTGAAAGGCACCTCTAACCACTGTGCTGCACATTTCTTTGAGAGGTGTCTGAAATGGTCTGCAGAACCTTGGATGAAGAGTTTTTCACAAATGTTGAACTTGTTTCTAGAACGCCAGCTTATGCCATCGCCTTCAGTTGCTCGTTGTCAACTGCTGATACGTATCCGCGATGTTCTCCGTCGTAAAGAGCCATATCTCCGTATGAGACCTTACGAAACCTTACGATTACAGTCCTCATCTAACGTTTGTTTCAGTAATATTTCAAGAAGCTATAGTTGACTTATGCTCAAAATTAAACTCATGTGGCGAAAACATTCCTCAAACTCATTATTTCAACGAAAACATTCACCACTATCATCTGCAGCCCCATTGATCGTCGAATGACTCGAGCGGGTGCCAGTAAATCTTCCATTTTTCCCTGCCGCGTGGAAGAGTAGCCCAGTGGGTTCTGCTGGCTCTAGAGACTCGTCGCGCATCATAGTTTCCTTGCAGGCTCTTCGTGAAGAACTCTGACCATCGGGTTGGTGGTTTTCCTGCAATGCGTTTGACACCCCGAGGAATCCAGTCATTAACAACTAACCAAAACAAAACCATTGGAAACTAAGTGCCAAAAAGTACCGCTTGGAATATTGTTAAGAAAGAAGGAAACTCTAAAAGGTGCAAAATAACCATACCAGCATTGAACTTTAGTTACAAGGTGATGTCAATTAGAAAATAAGAAAAAGTAATTCCCACGATCGACTCTCTACTAACCTCGGCATTGATCTAATAGTTCGCGATATTCTAGTTGAGCAAACATGAGGTGTTCGTTTATTCTTTATTCTGTTAAAGCTGACGTTTCGGCGGATTTCGCCTTCTTCAGAGCCTGGAAGGGTAAACTGATATACAATCTACTAGGCCGGAAACGGCCGAAACGTCAGCTACTGTTGCATTGTATTGTGCTTTTCTATGGAAGCTAATGTATGCTGTTTAAAAACCTCGCGATTGCTGAACAAGAAAACGACACATTCATATTCCAATGCCGAGGTTAAGAGAAAGTCGATCTTGGAAACTATTACAAGATGTACCAGCAAAATACTTTCGACTTGTGAAGGAAGCATTGTCACTAAGACAGAAGATTGTCTTAGCTAGACAGCAAATCAACTTCCTCCGCCGCTGTTTCCAACATCGAGTCGTGCCGAAGTTTATAAAACGAAAGCGACTTCGCGAGATATGCGGTCAACCAGAGAACAGCCAACAAGTACGAGGCATCGAAATAGAACTACTTGGAGCTGCACTACGAAGCAAGCAGAACGAGATGTTTGCCAGAATGAAGAAGTGTGCAACGAAGGAACATTTTTGTGCTTTGTATTTGGAGGATAGCCCTTGGAGGAGGAGATTTGGTGGGTCAATTTTGTTATGCGATTTTATTAGATCTAGTGCCAAAATAACCTTACAACGGAGATTCGAAAATCTTTTGGGTAATTCATATGCCTCGGCTTCAAGAAACAACCGCAAACGAATTCCTTACGTTTCTGATAATAGTCGAAATGGGGTTGATAATGCACCAAGAAAATCTAGGGTCACCGTGATTGGGGGCATAACAATACCTGAGAATGCGCGCTCGCTATTAGAGTTGGGCCCAAGTTTTGCACCATCACAGCCCATTTCTAAAACGACCCTGCGTAGGATAGCATGCAACCTTTATGAGCTTCAAGATCGACTTCGCTATCAGGCCAAGCAAGAAACATCAAATAGAGATAAAAATCAAGAAGCGGCGACATTACACCATCTCCTTTCCCAAAAACGTTCTTTAGACAGCAGGACCCTAACGATGGAGTAGACATAAAATTCCGCATGTTTTCGGACGGCGTTCTCAAGACCCTTGATCACTACCGCGATAGAAAGTTTATCTCTAACCTTACAGCCGCACAAAAATGTGGCATGCGGGAAATTAGAGAATTAATAAACTCGAAAACAATAAGTTGTCTGTTGGTTGTTGGTTGTTGGTAGAGACGGTGATTGCATGAGTTCGGGTACAGTCTATC